>JASXSY010001906.1:0-172110 GCA_034509805.1 Sipha maydis | reverse complement strand
AGTCTAGAACATTCTACATTATATTATATTTTACATGTAATTTTATGTCAATATTCGATGTTCAAACGCTTATAAAAAAAAATTGTGCCTATGGATTTTAATAATTTTTGAATGACATTAAGAACTACTTCTGTGGAATCTTCGATTAAATTTTCAAGTATTTTGTAGAAGCCAAATTTTTTTTATCACCGATTATAAAAATAAAATGTAAAAAAATCGAATATTTTAAATGACTATAAGTGGCTTAAAAATCAATATAATATTTTGAAAAAAATATTGCATAAAAGAAATACCAATCTTAACAGCTGGTAGAAATTTCAAAAATTTGCGACTTATACTTTTTGAATTATAACAAATATTTAAAATCGTCTGAGAATAAATCGCTATTTTATGCAATTTCTTAAATATTTAAATTTCAAACAGTCGTACAATTTTTTCCTCTTAGTCCGGTAGAAATTTTTTTAAAGATTTTTGAAGAGTAGCTCATAGATAACCTAGTGTTAAAATTTTGAACCTTAAGTATGAACAAAAAAAATTTTATGAATTTTTATCTACAAAATAACATGCAAATTATCGTGATTTTTACACATTTTATACAAATTTGAGAATTAAGGGCTTATAAAAAAAAATTGAGTTAACCGATCACCGATATTTTTTAGTTACGATAAGTTTAACTTATTATAAACCTAGTATAAAATTTTCAAGAGTTTTCGCTCAATCAATTAAATTTTATAGATGTTTAAAAACAAAAATTTAACAAAAATCGAAAATATAAATTGTCTATAAATAAGTCAAAATATGTCAAAATACTTTGAAATCTTAACCATGTATAGAGAACGTCAATATAAAGATTTGGTGAAAATTTCAAGTTGTTGCGATTTTTCATTTTTGAGTTAGAGCATTTTAAAAAAAACCGATATCTTTGTCAGTCTAGAATATTATACATAATATTATATTTTACATGTAATTTTTTGTCAATATTCGCTGTTCAAACGCTTATAAAAAAAAATTGTGCCTATGGATTTTAATAATTTTTGAATGACTTTAAGAACTACTTCTGTGGAATCTTCTATTAAATTTTCAAGTATTTTGTACGAGCCAAATTTTTTTTATCACCGATTATAAAAAAAAAATGTAAATAAATCGAATATTTTAAATGCCTATAAGTGGCTTAAAAATCAATATAATATTTTGAAAAAAATATGACATAAAGGAAATACCAATCTTAACAGCTGGTAGAAATTTCAAAAATCTGCGACTTATACTTTTTGAATTATAAAAAATATTTAAAATCGTTTGAGAATAAATCGCTATTTTATGCAATTTCGTAAATATTTAAATTTCAAACAGTCATAAAATTTTTTCCTCTAATTCCGGTAGAAATTTTTTTAAAGATTTTTGAAGAGTAGCTTATACATAACCTCTTGTTAAAATTTTGAACCTTAAGTATGAACAGAAAAAATTTTATGAATTTTTAACTACAAAAAAACTTGCAAATTACCGTGATTTTTACATATTTCGTATAAATTGTAACTTTGAGCACTTATAAAAAAAAATTGTGACTTACGATTTTAGATTTTTTTTTATCAGTTAAGGAACAACTTATAAGAAACCTTGTATTAAATTTTCAAGATTTTCTAGGCAGCCAAAAAAATTTTATCGTTATTTAAAAAAAAAATACTTAAAAATATTGAAAATTTCAATTGTCTATAAATAGCTTAATAAAAGTCAAAATACTTTGAAAATTTAATGGTGTATAGAGAACGCTAATCTAAACATTTGGTGAAAATTTCAAGTATTTACATCGATTAGTTTTTGAGTTATAGCAAAATAAAAAATTTGATTATGTCAAAAACTGGTTTTGCGTAAAAACTCCCGTTTTTCCCAAATTTTTTTATGGTTTTTCCCGTCGCATTTAAAAAATATTGGAAATTTTTAACTTTTGACCCCCCAAAGTACCAAATAGATTCACTTTCCTTTCAGAAAAGTTGCTACATAAGGCAATCGAAGCATTTTTACTGCCCCAAAACGTGTCGACAGACACAAAAAAAAAAAAAAAAAAAAAAAAAAAACACACATCATTGTAAAATCAATACATTCTTCACTCCGTTCAGAATCTAAAAATCTTAGATTTGAAAAATAAAATAACAATACATTTCTGTCTTTTTTTTAACAAATTTCAAACATTTTGAAAATAAACTTATGATATAAAGAGTTATTATTTTTAAAATAAACTTCATAAGAAGATTGTCATCTTGTCATTTATTTTCTGTGTAATAGGTATATGATGTACAGAAAAATGTAAAAATGAAAATATAAAAACATTTTCAAATTTTATTTTTATGCCATTTAAATAAATTATCTTGATTGGTACTCATAGATAACAAGATTTTTATCTAGATGAAGACAAAGATAACTGAGTATAAATTTATCTAGATAAGATAAATATAAATAATTTTTATCTAGATATTTCCCAACACTGTGTATAAATATATTAAATTATTTACTAATTTTAAAGTGGCGCAAATTACAATTTTAATAAGGTAACAAATGACGCAAATTACATTTTTTGTAGGTACACGATGGCGCAGATTACTTAATGCCCTTTTATTTAGTTTTGTGTGGCGCGAATTACAATTTTAAAAAGTGGCACAAATTACCAAAATTAATTTTTAGGTGTGGCGCAATTTAGATATATTTTTTTTTTTTGGGGGTTGTATTTGGCGCAAATTACATACGCCCAAAAAAACAATTAACATTTTTTAATTAGCGTGCAATTACAGTAATTTTACATGTGGATTATATGGCGCCGACATCATACCAAGAAATTTCTTCTACAGCTGATATTACGATTGATATGACACTGTAGGGGATTTGCATTGTTTATGATAAAATAACATTATTGGTTGAGACAACCTTTATAATTTATAAACCTTGCGTTTATCTAAGGAATTATACAAGATGTATAGTATAAAAAAAAAACTTCTTACTGTTTCTTTTATAATTTTGACTTCTTTGATTTTTTCTTTCAAAGTAATCATACGATTTTCTAGTTTATTATCGATTTTCATAACATCGGTTTTGTATTTTCGTTCCCAATATTCTATTTGTTTTTCAAGTTCCTTCAAAAATTAAATATTTCATAAATCAGTTTAATTGTTTATATCTTCATATAAATGGATACTTGTATGCAGTGGCGGAACTAGAGAAAGGAAGATAGGGAGGGATTCATTCCCGGACGTAAAATTGTGGAGGGTGTAATTCTTTAAGTATAAGATATATTATTGATTACTAGCACAGATATTTTTAACTATGTTACTGATTACGTTTTTAAAATTCAGTAAATAAGAATGTATGCTAATTAATAGATGAAAATTGTAGGGGAGGGTATTTGATTCTTGATCTATGATAAGGCGTAATTTTAACATTTTCCTGGGCGTAAAAATTCCCATTTCCGCCTCTGCTTGTATAAACCTAAATATACTTGCTTACGTTTATACTGTAGTTTAAAAATGTTTCATTCTCTTTGTCTATTATTTGTTCATTTTCTAATCGGGTCTGCAAACCTAATATTTCTTTCCGCAACTCTAATTCTTTAGATTTGAATATCAATTTAAAATGTTCAACTCTAGCTTTTTCCCATTTGCTTACATAGTTTTTTTCTGTTTCTCTACGCATTGCAATACGTTCTCCATTTTCCTACGTATTTTTTAATACATGTATTTGTTAAATAATTCAATACGATTAAGATCAGTTAAACAAACTTACAGTACACTTCTCGATACTAGAATCGATCTCTTCTTCTTCTTCTTTCAATAATTGTAATTTTTTCCCTGACGATATGTACTCTAGCATAAACAATTTGTCATTTGATACTAATCTTTGGCGTAATTTCGGTTCATTTTTCATCCGATATTGTTGTTCTTCTTTTTGTTTATTTTTCTGTTGTAGATGTTCAGCAGTACCGTCAGTTAATGTGCATAATGTTTTTAATGTTCCAAAATTATGCAATTCTTCAACCGATGCGCGGAAAACATTTTGAACATAACCGCTTAGGTCACTGCCACCATACAACGAGTCTAGTATAGATAACTCGAGTAATGTTTTTTCAAAAATTTCCGCTAACTGCGTAACTTCGACTGTAGTCAATTTGTTAGGATTTTCATTCATTTTTTTCAATCATAATCAATTAAAAACTAAAAATTGTATAAACAAATAAAAACAAAAAAATAATAGTTTCGAATATACAGTTATTGATAAAAACAAAACTCATTATTTTACAATACAATTTTTAATGTTCGTCGTAGATCGCAACATAGTGTTAGTACACAAAATAAACAAAACAAACAATTCGTGTTAGCAACAAACACGGGCAGGCGATAGTCGATATTTCGTAGGGTGCTATTTGTCGTCATTGTATACCTATATACATATATACATATACATATAACAGTATATTATTATATTATAAACATATTTGAAGCTAATCTCGATGTAGGAAACATGCGCTCCACGTAAACAGAGCTTGTATTATCCGAAGTATGTCCTTAAAGACGAGAGCGCCAACAATGGGGCCAATCCAAAACACGATGAAGTGGTATCTGTCGATCTTTTCTTGGCATCCGTATGCTACAGCCGTCGCGTATGTAGGATTCATCAGGACGCCAGTGTAACGAAATGCTTGATTGATATAATATAACTTATTATAACATACATATTTATATTATATCAATTATTATTATGAACATTTAACATTCGATATTATAAGTACGGGATCAGACTAGTATTTTTTTAGCAGCTGATAATCGTACCCAATCGTCAATTAAAACGCAACATATATAATTACTAGGGCAGAGGACTTGTAGCATTTGCATATTTGTTTTGCACAATTACAAAAATAGCAGAAAACGAAACAAGTAGGTTTCATGCTTCCATAAAGCTAGTCTTGAAATTTTATTTTGAATATAAATGCATATTTTGAGTATTTTTTGTTTTTAAGGCATATTGCTTCTTTTTAGATGCATATTTTAAATAAATTATAATTTTATCAACACTTTTCCGTTTATGTTTTTATTTCATTTAACATACGATCACAATAATGTTGAGCTAAAATTTTAAATTTTGATCATGTAATATGGTCATTGACTGTTTGCAGATGTAGGTTTTTCCTATAAATACGTCTTGAGGGTCGCCGACTTTAATTTATAACTTAACTTTAACTTACTGTTAAGCACATTTTTTACATTTCTGGCAGGTTAATTCCGGCAGGACGTATAAATGATACCAAAATTCATGGAATCCATTGCACTGACTTTGTCAACTGTTATTCGTTAATTATTTAATATTTTAATCATTTAATATTAGTTCTGCTATCTCTGTAAGTGGGTCTACTCATAATTTATGTTAGCTTTTCGTCTTTGTATGCTGTTTTAATATTAAAATGCCGAAAGTTAAAGTATTTTAACAGTCGGTCATTATCAGAATTATTGAATGGAATTAGGTGTCGATGTGTTTTTAACTGATTGTATAGTCCTATAGAACACTATAGGATAGTATACTTACAGTATACTGTAATTATTGTGACGTTAAAGTAGAATATGGAAAACGATTTAAGGTTACGCAAATTGAAATGATTTATAATTTTTTTTTTAATTTATCACTTTAAAAAAAATATAAGTGCATATTACAGGATTTTTAAGTGCACTAGTGCTTGCATATTTAATGCTTTTTTAGAGCTACGCTACTAGTCCTCTGCCCTAATTATTACACATTAATAATTAATAATCCACTTCCCAGAACCATCCAAAGTCAGTCGAAAACTAAACGCATCGAGTTGTGGTTTGGAGGCACCGACACGTTTTTGGCGTACCCAAAATCATACTAATTTTTACAGAGTCGACTACACTGTGTTTTTCAGTCACAAACTTTATACGTTTGTTTTCTATTTTTTTTTTCAAATTTGAATATTTAAAACTCATATTTGAAAACTTATTTTTCTCAAAAGCTTATAGCAGAAGTACAGAATTATCCATGTATAAGGATTATAGGTTCGAATGAATACACGAATAGGAATTTGAAATATTCATGTTAATTGAAAGTAGCCGAAGATGTATATCATCCAGCATTGGATAACCTTTCAGCTGTTGAAAAAAAAGAAAAAAAGATTGATTTAGACTGAAATACTTATAATATTGTTAGTTGATTTGATTTTCATTATAACATTTTTCGTTGAAATCAGCGAATATTTTGTATTTATAAAATATATTTCAAATTAAAAAGGATTCGCCCGCTTTTTAATCAAATTTATTTGAACGCTTAATACTTGGAGACTGATAAAATGTATAGTATGAACGGTCGTTTTCGGTTGTGGTTTTGCCAGCTGTATATGTATCAGTCACCGAAAAAGCACTAGTGTGATCCAGGCCTAACATCGGAAGAAAATCGGAAATCACTACAATTAATAGTATAAATGTAGACATGACGTGCACGACTTTTATATCATTATTATCTTTACAAACGTGAGTCGTACGGTTCAGTTTAAGTATAATCTAACCTGCCATGTTAATATACATCAACCCTGCTGAGGTCAAAAGATTTTTCGACATCCGGAAGCACCTACACGCGTTTCGTAGACCTATTTGCATGGCCAAGAACATAAACGTGATAACGGCTTCGCCAATAGCTGCATTTAATGGGTCGGAACGCTGAAAAGGATATTTTTAATGTTATAAAATACAACGAATCTCCCTTTTTTCATTTAAAAATCCTTGAAAATCGTTTATTGTTTACTTTTGAGTTTCCAATAGGACATCGGTTTCTTAAAAAGGTTTCTTTTGTATTAAAAACATCTGCGGACCACAACGTCAACATGAATCTGCAATATGGATAAAAAGATTGTAATCGATTAAATCTAGGGAATTAAAATATTTCAGTTTATTTTTGAAAACGGTTTTTACTTTTTATACTGTTTCTAAAAAATAATCAGAAATATATACTTTCTACTTTGAAAAAAATATAATTTGAATCGTTATAATTAAATAATTAAAATGTATATTAAACCGATTGGATGTTATAAAGTAGACATTTTATAATAATTAAATAATTAAATAATACGCGCAAACGTGCGCGCGTGTGGTTGCAGGATTCGAAAAAGATTGAAATTCCGAAGATAATTAGTTGCGTACTAACATAGACCTTGCCCATTGTACAATTTTTATTTTTTTTTTAATATTTTAATGTTACATTGTTTACCGTAAGTGAGGAGTGTTGGTCGATGATAGCATAAACAAAATTAAAACGTGTGTACGGTAATAAATACAATATCTCCAATGTTCAATACTTGGAAAAATATTGAAATATGTGACCTTATACGAAACTGTTAACGACGATTGTTACAATAATAACGGAGAGATTGAATACGTGCTGTATCTCACTTGTGGCTAAAGTAACTTGACACGACTAGTGCCACCGTACTTCTCAAGACGTTAACGCCTTCGTGCAAGTCTTTTCTGATGATTTGGCGCAACAGCGTACTTCTACTGCAGTCATTGTCACTGTCATTCATGAAACAACGACACGGCGATGTGTGCTTTTCGCGTCTGCAACATGATATAGTGAGTAATATTTTAAGTACATGTTATTATTTTTTTGTCGACAAGGAACCATGGTCTTAATGATCTGGGATATTCGGGAAAAATTCGAAATCAGCTATAAACCGAAATCTGAAACCCGACAAATATAAGAACCCAGTTTTCCTCCAAAACCAAAACTCGTAGACAAATCAATTAAACTGTGTTTCATCTGGTTTTTAGATTAATTAAAGTAAGTTTTACAATTTTTAACCATGTTCAATTGAGAACTGATTTTAAATAAGTACAGGTTAGTCAAATGTTCTATGATATTGACTTTGATTTCGGGGAACAGAAATTGGAATTTGAAATGTGTACTATTAATTTTTATCCATTTTCGTTTAACGCCGGTTGGTGGAAATTTTTGGATGTTAAAATAGATAGTTTTATAATAGCTCCTGTTTTCGTTTGTGATTCATATTATATTATTATTAATTTGTGTTTATCTTTCACCGTCTTCTTTAGTCTTTATTGCCTGACAACATTTAACAAATATTATCAATAACTTTCCATTTTTAGATTCTGAACGGAGTGATGGAATCTATTGGTTTTACAATAATGTGTGTTTTTTTTTTATTTTATTTTTTTAGATTCTGAACGGAGTGATGGTTTTTTTTTTTATTTTTTTTTTAATTTTTAATTTTTTTTTTTTTGTGTCTGACGACACCTTTTTTGGCAGTAAAAATGCTTCGATTTGCTTTAACAGCAATTTTTCTGAAAGGAAAGTGAATGTAGATGGTACTAAGGCAAGTCAAAATTCCAACTTTTTCAATACTTTTTAAAAAAAAAAACGGGACATTTTACGCAAAATCACGTTTTTACAAATTACATTTTTTTAAAATGCTCTAACTCAAAAACCAAAAATCGCAACAACTTGAAATATTCACCAAATCTTTATATTGGCGTTCTCTATACATGGTTAAGTTTTCAAAGTATTTTGACATATTTTGACTTATTTATAGACAATTTAAATTTTCGATTTTTGTAAAATTTTTGTTTTTAAACATCTATAAAATTTAATTGGTTGACCGAAAACTCTTGAAAATTTAATACAATGTTTATAATAAGTTAAACTTATCGTAACTAAAAAATATCGGTGATCTGTTTACTCAAATTAAGGTTCAACATTTTAACACTAGGTTATCGATAAGCTACTCTTCAAAAATCTTTAAAAAAATTTCTACCGGACTTAAAGGAAAAAAAAATTTTATGACTGTTTGAAATTTAAATATTTACGAAATTGCATAATATAGCGATTTATTCTCAAATGATTTTAAATATTTGTTATAATTCAAAAAGTATAAGTCGCAGATTTTTGAAATTTTTACCAGCTGTTAAGATTGGCATTTCCTTTATGTCATATTTTTTTTAAAAATATTATATTGATTTTTAAGCCACTTATAGGCATTTAAAATATTCGATTTTTTTACATTTTTTTTTTTTTATAATCGGTGATACAAAATACTTGAAAATTTAATAGAAGATTCCACAGAAGTAGTTCTTATGGTCATTCAAAAATTATTAAAATCCATAGGCACAATTTTTTTTTATAAGCGTTTGAACAGCGAATATTGACATAAAATTACATGTTAAATATAATGTAATGTATAATATTCTAGACTGACAAACTATGTCACTGTATGCAACTGCCAACCCATCCTAATTGAAAAATATATTTATCGTTTCAAAATAAAATATACTTTTTACAATATTTATAAATAACAATGTATTATATCCTAGACAAACATATTAACTCCGTTCAAAATCGTTATTCGTATACAATGATATCTATCATTGCATTCAAATGTAACAAATCCATTGTAATAATGACCTATCCTATAAACGAGGTGCACTCCACCCCCAACTGTACAGCAGAGTGAGGCCCATCCGGTTTTTTTTTTTATTTTACTATTTATCTGAAATGTTTATTGTTTACATTTAAATAGTAAACCATAATGATATTCGTTAAACTAACACTTGCTATATGTGTTTGGTGCCACTGCGTGTACATAAATACGATTAAATATTCTTTACTTACCTACAGTGTTCGGTAATGAGACCGTACAATTTGTTAGCAGTCAATGACACGACTGGACCGAGTTGATAAATTACGAACACCAAATTTGTACGGAACACGTGGTATGAACACGAATTCGTCGTCAGTTTGGTCAAATAATTACAGATTATCTTTAACAATATTACCACAACCGTCTTCCTAGATGTTCTATACAATCTTGCTACTGGAAAAGTATACACAATAATTGGTGTATTCAGGCCTTTGAGTAGGAATCTCCAAGAGGGGGGGGAGGTTCAAAATTATATATGTTATGTTAGGTAAGAAATCTATAATGTGTCAACATAGATATGCATATAAAAATTTCAAATATCATCTTACTAATTAAATTATTCAGAATATTTCAACGAAAAATTGAAATTTATCATTGTTGTCGTTGCATTGATAAAGATGACCGTGTGAGCTGTTGTGATGAAAATGACCAAATGTGGGAGTTTGAATAGTTTCATCAACAAATGTTTTATACTTATCTTTATAATTATACAATTTATGAATAAGACTAGTGCAATTAATATGCAATTTACACGCATGAAAATAATGGTTTTACTATTGGTTTTTGCGAAAAGCACTCACACGTTAACGCGACTTGACGACTCTCGTGATAAAAAAATAATAATTTTTCATAATTTATATGATTATACTTTCAGTTATAGCTTCAGTTATGTCTTCAAAATAACCCAAGTAATTAATCAACATGTGGCTATCACAATCTTAAGAATATTAGAGATAGTGGTGGGCATATCCGAATTTCATGGATTATCCAATTTATTTAACTCAATTTTGCTGTTTAGTTACTCATTTTTATATTCATATACATTTAATTAAGGTTATACAGTAAAGATGAGTTAATTAGGTACTGGTGTCCTTTTGATTTCGTGTATATATGTTATTTAATAGTCTATGTGATTTATTTTGGAGGTGCTAATTAGCAGAGAACTATGTGTTTAGGTAAACGATGATTACAGTCGAATAGAGGTACGAAAATAGAAATTTTACAACCAGACAGAAAAAAAATCGTTAAATAAATATTTCGCTGAAAACATAATTCGATTTTTCTTAATATGGGGCAGCCTTGGAAGAGGAATAGTTTTTAGTGGATAATTAATGATTATACTACATTTTATTATTTAAAGTCTAGCCATGTTTGGATAGTTTTAATCCTTAGGGTAGTAATTTTGGTTATGAATTTACGGCACCGAATACAAATTAGTGGTGAAATCTACAAAAATTGATCGTCTTGTACATTTTTTATTATTATTATTTTTTAATCCCTTCTTGTTGCACTTTTATTGAGTATTAGAAAATCTAGAATTTCAAATTTTAATTATGTCGTTTTCGATTTGTAGCGATCGTTTAATGGTATTTAAATGTTATCATATAGTTAAAATGAGACGAAACGTGACGTTTTTAACGAACAATTACGACGACTTCAAACGTTTTGCTCGCGCACATGTTAACTATAATACTTGTTCCCTAATAATTTTTGCAGTTCACGGATATAATGAAATATTTCACAACTATTGCTGCATAAGTACCTATCGCGACGTTCATCGTATAACAATACTGTTCGGTGATTTCAACGGTTTCCATGAGAAACGACGTAATATGATACTTGACGTCGTCCAAGCCACAGAGGAATGTCAGTCTCTCTTGGCACGTCCTTAGCGACAATTTGATCATCATCGATATGATGAAAACGATAGACGTGTAAAAAACGCAAGCCATTATCACCACATTTGCTGCAGTGATATCACGACTCGCTGGATTGGATTCCACTGAAAACAGTAGATAAACAATTATACAATCATGTAATCATACCAGTCGAGTAGAAATAATAGTAGAAGTAGTAGTTGTCATGCATTTCTAGTTTATAAAAACTATACTATAAACGTATTAAATTTAACGCGTGGTTGCAAGCGCTGTTAACTGTAGTCTAAATGGTTGCGAATCGCAACTTGCGATTGCACTTTTATAAATACAAGATCATACGAAATATCTACGTACGAGCGCAGTTTGAATGTATAGCAGTAGTTAACCTTAAAAACGGTTTTGAAGAATATATTATTATATTCTATATGTATACATACTTTCTAATAATGAAAAAATATTTAAATCGCCGTACTACCTAGTGTTTATTTTTATAAATGTCGCATATGAACGGTTTACAAAATATATTATGCATGATGATTCACAATAACGCACCTTCATCCGATCACCAGATGTACAAGATATATTATAACGTAACGCTGATACTGAGTAGATTGCTATTTAATTGTTAATAAGGTACGTTTTATACATCCAACAAGTTTTATTTTCATCGGTAGGAGGTCATAAAACTGGATTTTTTTTCAACCAATAGTAACTGTGTATAATCATGTGGAGTATAATGTTATATATACTAAGATCAAATTTACATATAGAGTACATATAGGTAAAACGTCATTGATTTCACCAGATATGTAAACGCCTATTTAGTATTTTTCTTAGGCAAATTTTTAATAATATTCGTTTTTTATTCTTCGCTATAAAAGTACTCGCGTATATAGTGCATCTGCCGTATACATGCTTTTTTAATTGTTAGAATGTTTTTCGTGATTCGCATGCATTTCGTACGACATGTGCACAATTTGGCAATGATGAATAAATCGTATATAATCATTTTTTAGGTAGGTACGTTGTTTTGATTTTAATTAATTTAAATTGATCGTAAAGCATTTAGCTGTGTAATACCAAACGACAAGAATAACGAAAAGCGTATAATATGGATTTTTACGTTGTATGTTGTTTTTATTATTATTTTTCTAATATTAAATTTACTTAATTTCTTAATATTAAACCTACTTACTTCGAAAACCTATTTCTGATTAAATCTTGGACGAAAGTGATGAATCCGATGTTTGTTTTTGTGCGGTACTATTGACAACCGTTATAGACACGTTCTGGATTAAAAACATAATTTAAATATGTTACCAATTGTTTAATTGCAGTTTGAATGCAAAATTTAGCATCTAGTTTTACGAGGGTCATGACCATGGTTAATTGATGATAATTAATAACTGCCTGTTTAACTTTTTCCTAAATGACACGAGTTATGAAATGCATAACACGATGAAAAAACTACACTCGAAGTAAATTTGTATTAATTAATTGTTAGTAACAATTAATTTACTATCGCAAATGCGAATGGAAAAAAATACAAAGGACGTAATTTAATTTCTAATTTTTTGTAAAATACGGTTGAGTATGTACAAATACATAGCTGGTTTTATTTACCGGATGTTGAATTAAATGCAGTTTATTATTATACTAGGAGTGGATTATAGTATTAGTAAACATAATTAAGTTATTACAATGATATTATAAACAATATATTATTTTATCTCAATTACTTGAATGTTATTATAGTTTTTTTCTGATATGAGCATACAATGTCTTTACATTTTCATATTTTTCATGATAAAAAATAAATATCTAAAAAAAGAAATCCAATACATTTCGATTTTGTTTTAATAAATTATTTAATTCTCGATATCTGTATTTTGTATTAGTCTTAATTATAAAACTATATCTTGTGTAAAAACAAGTTTTCCAAGGTGACCAGTTGTACTAATTTCATGAGGTGAGATCATCTTAAGAGTTCTGTTTGCAATACTCTTATTGTTAGTTCTTTAAAAAAGTATTTTTTTGAGGTCAACCTTGTACGTACCCATTATTCTTAATATGTTACGCATATTAATCAGTTTTAAAAATAATTTTTACCTTTCGATTTAGAACTACCTAATTCGTGAGTTATTAATAATTTAAATCAACAATAAATGAAGATTTATTGTAATAAAATTGATAAAAATAAATATAAAAATATGATCCAAATTTGATTAGGATCACCGATAAAAATTCCAGCCTCATACATTTTAAATTAAAAGTATTGCTAATTATTACTTTTGTAAAATAAAAAAATTAGAAGACAACTAAGCTATTAATATTAAAGTTTTTAGGAAATTAAATCTTTTTAAAAAATTCTAATACCTAGTTTTGTATACAATTTGATCACAACTGTATAATATACAGTTATTAAACATAACATATATTTATAATAATATTATGTTATTGTTTATCTATGAAATTCTCTTATATATGGTTTAGGTAGACAAATATTTTCTTTAAGTACATTACTGAGTTTAGTATATTTTTCTGCAGAAACATTAAATTGTGATCTCTAAACAATAAATTTGATGTAATATGAATATAATACATTATTAGATTTAAAGCCTGTACAATTTTTCTGTTATTTGCCGATATATCATTAATGTTTGGTGGTTTTTCTATTTACTTATATATATAAAAGTTGATGGTTTGGTTTTTATAATCGATCATTTCATACTTAAAAAGAAGAAAATAAAAATGCAATTTACCTATATCAACAATTGTTTCTAATTTATGGAAATATCTATTAAAAATACAAACTATTTCAGTTTAATTTCAATTTTGTTTATATAAAATAATAATAGAAAAATTGCTCACCCTCTTTAGCGCTCTTTAAGTAAAATACTCCTCAAAATTAAAAATGCTTACAAAAAGGTGACTGACTGTGTTCATCGGAAATTGGAAAATCACAAATCACAGATCTAAACGTTTGTTACGCAATATTTATACATTTTAATCAAATATACCAAAGATTGGAATTTATTATGTTTTTCGACTCCAGTGCCGATTTTAGTTAACAAATTAATTTTGAAAGGGTTCTAGTTCCAATTTTTAATAAAATTAAGGATTCTATAATACTAATTCTGAAAAATTCCTGTTATTTTCAATTTATACCGATTATTAGGAAAAAGTTGATAATGTTATAGGCAGTAATGTTTCCATGAATTTTTTTGAGAGTTTACTAGGTAAGCCACGAGTTTTTGAATATTGTTACTAATTACTATTCTAAAACGTAAAAATCAAATGTATCTATAAAGTAAATATATGTAATACAAATAAATTTTTATATTCTGTGTAAAGTGTTAATGTATTTGTTTTACATTGCTTAAGAATATTACTGGTAGTAGATGGTATATTGCATGATATATATATATGTGTAGCGTTTTTACCATCTGACAGTGTTTACCAAGGAAAAAAGCTTATCTTCATTCACTACACTCAGAATCTAAAAAAACATTTTGAACATTTACATATCGTACAAATCTGAATTTATATTATTATTTATTGAACTTAAAAATGTATATTTTTATCTATTTTAAATCGTAATAAAAATATAAAAATTAATTAGAGTCCTGATTTATTATGATTTATGACTACTTTTTAACTTTTAACTACATATATTGGTCAACTCATTGATCATCCAATGTAATTATAAAACACTAATCTTATAATTTATATCTATGATAAAGACAGTGGCGTCAAAGTCCATGTTAAGGTCGGGCCGTGGCCTGACCTCTTTTTTGAAAAATATGGCTGGTATTTCAAAATGTGGCTGGTAGGCCACATCATACTCATATCATAATTGTGTTTTAAGTAAATATATAGGGTTATGAAATAAAATATTTAAGATATTGAGGCCACGAAGTTTTGAAATTGCCCGATCACATTTTAAGAACTTTGGCGCCACTGGCGTCAAAGACAAATGACAAATGAGAAATTATCAATAAATATTTATAAAATATTGTGAATTGTACGCTTATGTGTGCTTATTGAAATTTAAATTTTGAAAAATATTGAAATCATAAGGTACCTATTTAATAAATGTAAATTTAACAACATTTTTATTATAGAATACAAAACTTTTATTAAAAATATGATAATTATAACAAATATGTACAACATGAATGTCAGAAACTGATTGCAAAAATAGGTAGGTTAGGAAAACTATAAGTATTTAATTTTTTGATTCAGTTTTCAATATAATGTAAAAAACAATTTGATTTTTGACTTTATTATTTGTTTAATAGAATAATATTTGGTCTAAAAACACTTATATTTTATAAAACTATAGAAGAGATTGTATTCTTGAAGTAGAACGTAGGAATATATACTTTTTTCCTTTATGGTTATATCTAGCTATTATGAATAGTACTTCAGTAGATGTGTAAATATAGGTACTTACTTAAAGTTTTAAAGAATAGATTTTACATTTTGATTCATTATTGACTTAATTAAGTATGTTAATTATAATAATAATACTAATTTTTTTTATGACACTTGTAGTGAGTCGATCCATGTTATAACAATTAAAATTAAACAATAATATTCACTGAATGCAGTTACTATCTATTTTTTAGTTTTACAATGTTGAATATATTGTGCAATTGCTTCTTTTTATAAATGAAAAATTATAACTTAAAAATGCTAAGTTTAATTATTTAATGATGAGCATTTATGTATTTAAAAGCATATAGCATCATTATTAAATTAATTTAAGAAAAACCCTTATTTGCAGTAATAACTTAAAACTTTTTTTTTTATAAGAATGAATAATTTTTAGTTTTTTTTTTAAAATTCAGAACGATTTTGGTAGTATAAAACCACACTCTAAGGTAAGTAGAAATTAACTTTTCAAGTTTGCCCTTGATTCGATTGACTTAATGAGAAAACAACCACTGAAGTCTGTTAATAGTTTTAATTACTACTCATTGAGCATATACGCATAAGCCTAGTATAGATGTACAATAGCATGCAAATTTTATTGAACTGAACCATATACCAAGATATCAAACTACTGACCCTCAGAACGTTGTGTTCAGTATCCGCCTAGCGTCGTTTATAGTAGAATATTCAAACATAAAGTTTATATCTCTACTGCTAACTTAAGCGTGAGTAAATATTTCAGTTATTTTGTTCTTATAATTATTTCTTAATTAAATACTTATGATTTATTTCTTTTAAATTAAAATATTCATTTTAGAATAATTTTCAATCTATCACTTCACAATGTGACCGTTTAAATATAATATAACGAGAACTGCATAAAATGGAAAACATTTTTTACTGTATTACTTTTATTAAGTGAAAATACTAAATTTAAATCATTCTCTACTTAACTCTTAATTGTAGATTTTATGCATGCAGTAAATGTAGAAAACGTTTTGGAAAATTAAACACTATAGTTAAGACTCAATGGAATATTAAGATTTTAAGTCAAAAACTGATTCGACAGTTGATAAAATCATTTAGATATTTACAAATACAAAAAATAGAAATATACCTACAAAAATATTGATGTTGATAAATATGATATTAATATAATATAATAAATAAAATATTATTAAATTATTGTCAGTTAATAATTCATTTATTCATCAGTTTGTAATAATTTCGATAAAATAAATAAATTATAATATTCTAGATCGATAGCTAAGACAACTATGTACTTACATAATATAAGAAGTATATTTTTATGAAAATCTAAATATACTATTTAACTGACCATAAAACTATAAAACAAATATTATTACTTACAACAATAAATATTATGTTAACTAACAAGTCATCTTTATTTAAAATAATGACATGTGTGATTTGCATGGTATTGTATATAAGAATATAATACACATCTATGATACAAGTGTTACACGTGAATAGAATGATTAGAATTTTTAATTAAGTGAAAAATCCATAGTAATGATTTCTCAAGTAGGTACATACTTGATTGTCAATAAAATAAAAATAAATATTCACTATAGTTTTTAATAATATTTCTTTGTATTATATTCATTAGTAATGGTAGGTAAATTTGATTCAGACAAGTAAAGAGAAAACTATTTAAAAATTAACTTCATGTTATTTTAGAATTCTTTATAGTTTATTTAACATTTTATATAAATGTGTTTCTAGCTTATTAAAAAATTTGTTCAAAATAATAATAATATAATAATATATCATAAGAAGTTGAATATGTAGTTAATTTGAACGTTTCTTCCTTAAATATATGAATATCAAAAATGTTTTTTATGTGAAAATAAATAAACTTTTTTATTACACTTATAAAGTCTATAATGCAATTATAAATAAAGTTGTTTATAAAATATTATAGCGGTCTCACAAGTAGACCAAATTCAGGCGGTTTCTGAACGGCTCGTGAATGCCTGTACGTTCGACGGTTAACAATCGCAGACTATTACGATCGTTAGGAATTTTAAAATTTCCTGACTATGGCATCAAATGAAAACTGCCCTACTGGTAAGTATATTTCATTATAAATTGTAGTCAGGTAAATAACAGGAAAAAATGTATAACAGCATATTTTGATTATTCAGTAGATACAGGGGCAGTTTTTAAACATAATGGTTTTAACACTAATTCGAAGAAAGAACCAATAGTTAGAGACTATGCTTTACTCAATGCAGAGGAAGATGATGAAATGGTAAGTCAAAAAAAAAAAAATTTTAATTAAATCATAATTTTAACAGTTTAAAACTATTTGAGCATATTTATTTTAGAAACCGAATGAACTGTATAATATAATAATTTGTAGTTACACATTATTTTCTTTTTTATGATGGCATGCTTTGAGATTTTATGTGGAAAAATAAGTGGGGGTAAAATACATCAAAAGTTTAGTTCCAATATCATTATGATTTTCCTTATTCGTTATCTAATTTTATTATTTCTTACCACATATTCTGTCAAATTTTTTAATTAATTAATTAGTATGTACACAATATAATACATACTATTTAAGTAATATAATACAGTGTGTTCATTAATTTATGAAACACTGGATTTATTTAGTGGATTATTTTGGAATACAATTTTTTTTACATCTGGTGGTATAAAAATGGTGTCGGCACCGATGCAGTCAGGACATTTGCAGTCGGCACCTTTTTCGTGCCATTTGCGGTAAATTTATCTCTATTTACCTGACTATAAAATTGATAGTACTATATGTATGTATTTAGTTATATTTAAACTTCCCTTAGCACTTTTCCAGGCTTAGGACTGGCAGTATTTTTTACTGGCGTGTTTAAAAGCTTATTATAATTATTATAAAAAATGCACATATATATTAATAATACTTGTCATTCACAATTCACAATTTACATCCTTTATCTAATTTTTCAATAATAGCTAATTTTTTTAAGTATTTGACTAAATCGTTATCTATTTCATACTCTACAAATTTTTTTTTAATTCTTTCGTCAATTGTATGTACATCTTTTTTCTCCTTTTACCTTCCATATTTGTTCGATACTTTCTGTATTAATAATCGTCGTGTATAACTAGAGGATTATCTTTAGTTGTCTCTAACACTTCAAATGAATCATTCATTTTTAATTTAAATTTAAATTTAAACACTAAAACAATGTAATAATGACAAATCAAACTGTACCAAGGCGTAAACAATACTAATGACTGAGTAAATGTTACCGATGATGTTGACGAATAATAATAATGTATAATAAGCGCGCTAATCTGTCGCACCGGACCGACCAAACCGGTATGTCGGAAATTCAAAGGCTAAAATGTTGCGAAACCGTCGGTTACCTCTGGCTAACTGTTAAGGTTGCGTTTACAAATAAAATGTATAGATATAATGAATGTATCAAACGTTATAGCCAGGGGCGGATTTAACAATTGTCCGCCCCTATGCCAAATTAAATTTGCCGCTCCTATCTAAAAAAAACTTACTACCTCTTTAATAAAATATCCTCAAATAAATAAATTTTTTCAATACCTACCTAATACGCAATTTTTGCTTATTATAGTATTACGAGACATTTCTTAAACAATAAGATAAGCTATAATACAATACTATCGTCGTTGTCGTAGACGAGTTCCTGGGAAATATAAATATTATTTTGCTAAAAATAAACAAATACAAAATCCACAATTTCAAGATTTTGAAGTGATAAATACAATTTTAAAAAGAACCGGATGGGCCTCGCTCTGCTGTACACTTGGGGGTGAAGTGCGACTCTTCATAGGATAGGTCATTATAATGGATTTGTTAAATTTTAATTCAATGATAGGTATCATTGTATACGAAAAACGATTTTGAACGGAGATGATATGTTTGTCTAGAATATAATACAATGTTATTTATAAATATTGTAATAAGTATATTTTATTTTGAAACGAAAAATTTAGAAAAATCGAAAATTTAAATTGTCTATAAATAAGTCAAAATATGTCAAAATACTTTGAAAACTTAACCGTGTATAGAGAACGTCAATATAAAGATTTGGTGAATATTTCAAGTTGTTGCGATTTTTGGTTTTTTGAGTCAGAGCATTTTAAAAAAACCGATATCATTAGTCAGTCTAGAATATTATACATTATATTATATTTTACATGTAATTCTATGTCAATATTCGCTGTTCAAACGCTTATAAAAAAAAATTGTGCCTATGGATTTTAAAAATTTTTGAATGACATTAAGAACTACTTTTGTGGAATCTTCTATTAAATTTTCAAGTATTTTGTACGAGCCAAATTTTTTTGGTAAAATCAATAGATTCCATCACTCCGCTCAGAATCTAAAATGATGTACCCAATTTTACAAAATCAAAATACATTTTCAACATAATTTTGCCGCCCTATGCGGCCGCATAGTTCGCAGTGCCTTAAATCTGCCCCTGGTTATAGCCTTATCGATAATGACATCAAATATCCATAATTAACCAAATGGCTATATCACAAATCGGTATATCCAGTATAATTAATTAATAATATTATATATTAATTAATAATAATAATAAACTTTTTAAGCACATTTTCATAATATAACATATATTTAAAAGTTATATAATATTATATTTAGTACCTTAAATTTTATAGACAGGTAAATAGAAATAAATTGACCGCAAATGGCACGAAAAAGGTGCCGACCGCAAATATCCTGACCGCAAATGTCCCGGAACCTATAAAAATATACATTTATAAGTACATTTCAACATTTTTATCATTTCGGACTGCGCATACGCAGAAAAATATTTTTTTTTAATAGTAACATATATTTTGAACATCATATTCAGATAGGCCTATTTTTTAAGTAATTTTGATGAATAAATTGTGGTTCTAAATTCAAAATTGACTGAATAAGAGCCACTTCAATTTTAATACATAATACATTTTTTTATTATTCTTTAAAATGCATAAAACCATTTATAATTATTTATTATTGGTAACTTTTTAAATATTTTTACGTATTTTTTTCATAAATGTTATAAACAAGATTAACATAATATTTAAAATTATTTATTAAAAATCGATTATATATAACACTTATTTTATAATTACACAATTAACTAAATCAATTGTTCAAAGTTTGCTTCGTGATTGTCGACGCATAACTGAAAACGTTATAGATATTCTCTTTTGGTTGCTATATATATGCAACCACGATTTTATCGTGATTTATGGTATTCAAAATAGGTGTTGCTATTAAAAAAAAATTTTTTTACTGTGCATACGCAGATCGAAATGATAAAAATTTGAAATTTATCTATTAGATACTATCTATAAGTGTGTATTTATATACCACCAGCTCGTAAAAAAAAAAAATCGATTTTTCCAAAATAAGCTAGCTTAGAAATGTAGTGTACCCTAAATTGATAAACACACTATATATTATATCAATGTACAGTTATATAAAATAATCATATAATTCAATATTTCTAATCTCAGTTGCCAGATTTCAAAATTAATAATTTTATAAAAATGGAAAAAGACAATAATGTCTTCGTAGCTTAAAATTACTGGTACATCTCTTTAAAATAAAGTTGTTCTTTAAATACCTAATTTTCAATAAATGGAATAAATAAATATAAAATAATTCGCGGTGCTTCATTATTCTTATAACTTTAAAAATTTTCAACCTTTATAGATAACAAAAAACTATACTTAAGTTTTTGGTTATTTTTGTAATTTTTATATGCATTGTTAAAATGAATACATAATTTAGATTATTTTGAACTCATTCCTTATTGACGTTTGTGTGCATGAATCATAATACTTATTGAATGAATGGATCTTTTTTATAGAGATTGATTCATCAATAGAAAGCCATGAACTCCAACCATACATAATTATGTTAAAAATTTAAAATGTCTAAGCAATCAACATAATATGTTATATTAATATAGCTATATTATAGCTATTATAGAAAATTAATTTCATTCTGCTATTTAGGTCAATCCATTTGAGGTTGGTTAACATATTATTAGGGAACATAATTTTTCCTCTGTATCATGTATGGTGTATATTTTAGTAACTAATACAATTTATAACTAAATAAACACTTACATGTTAAGAAATGGGATCGTGGATGTTCCAAAATGTTGGTGGGATGATAGAACGGATGGTTAAAAAGAAGCATTTACATATAATACTGGACTTTTGGTAGCTCATTCTATAATATATAATTAAAACATGAGTTATGATCACGTTTTTTTAACTATATTTTTTTTTCATTTTGTTCTAAAGGACGTAACTGAAACCATTTTTAAGATTCTACTGCTTCTATATTCTATAATATATTATGAAGAATATTGTGTTTATATATATATGAGCTTGAACTAGAAAGATATTTTATAATTGTATTATTCATCTTCCACATTTTAAAGTTAAAAAATAAATTATTTATTAACTTTGATACAATTAATTAATATATTAGTTAATAATTGTATTAATTATTAATTAATATTATATATATATGTATAATCTTAAATATTGTTTCCCTATCAACTCTTTAGGATCAGTCATCTTAGTCAATTACCTTTATCAGTCTTCATCTATCCTTCACTCTTACATACATCAATAGTCCTCATCACTTATAATTTCGTTCTAACATTTTGTCTTAGGTTTTCTTCTCCTTCTACTTTCTTATTCTGTTTTTATAAATTACATAGTAATTTATAAAATTTACATATATTCAAATATGTATATACTCTAGGAAATTTATGGATACAAACGAAGTGGACCAATGACGATAATAACATGGATTCTAATCGTTTTGACGTTAGGATTCGTACGTTTATTATTTCATTGGTGGCCTCATTGGGTTTTGTATGCTATGTTCAAAAGATGTCCACTCAATGAAGCTGAACGTGTTCTCATTGTTGTAAGTTTTTCATATAATAGAAAAATATGAAAAATTATTATTTTGCCATTCTTTAGGATAGTTACCAAGGGATGTATAAGTCATATTTTGTAAGACCAATAAAAAAAGTGTCAATAAAAAAAATCTGGTAGGTACATAAAAAAAGTTAAATAACCGAAGTTTTTGATAACAATTTATAGATGGTCTAATTAAATATTAATAAGTAAATCATTAATATAGTATTATATTTTTTAGTAGTGACGAATTATCCAAAACCGCGAAAATGAAGAACATGAGTGATGTTTCAATTGAAGAACTTCAAAAGTCATTAGAAATAAAATCCATAAGGATAAATTTGAATGATGGATCATTTCAAGGTTATTTCATTTAGATATATATTTTATGAAATAATAAAATTTAAATATATAAACATGTATTAATAGAAAATTTTATTAAATTAGATGTCAGTCAAATCAGAGCAATAGAAATAAAAAAAATTTGCTATGTTTGGTGTGATACTCAAAGAAAATTTCAAAAACTAGTTGGTTTAGATCGAGGTATGACGACAGCACAACTACATACATTCAAAGGTTATTCTGTACAAGAACAATTCGTTAGGTAGTATATTAAATTATTATAACTCATCAATCAATTTTTTACTGTTAAATTTTTCTTTTTATGTTTGAAATCTATGTAATTACAGAAAGTGTATATATGGAGAAAACAAAATTAATGTACCTGCTCAAAGTATATTCACTCTAATATGGCTTGAAGTTCTTAACCCTTTATACATTTTCCAAGCTTTTTCTCTTGTAGTATGGTTCGCTGAAGGTTATGTGTATTACTTGGGAGCAATAGTAATCATGTCAGTTTTTGGAATAACATCGTCAGTTATACAAACTCGTTTGGTAATTATTAATTTAAAAATTATTAAAAGAATACAGTTATATAGTTTGCTTATTGTAATTTGGAATTATTATGTTGAGTTATTTTTTGTTGCGTCCTACAGATAATGTGATTATAATATTATATCGTAGTATTATAATGTTTATAATTTCATACTTTTATATGCATTCAAAGTAGTGCTCTTGATTTGATGTGGGTAATACCCGGATACCCAGAAACCCGGGTACCTGTTTATCCGGGTAATACCCGATTTTGTGGGTAGTCAATGTTTTCGGGTAGTGGGTATCCATAACCCAAAATTTTCGGGTACCCGATGATTTTTAATATACGTAAATGGTTTAGCTAAGTCTTAACTCCTAAGAGGTAAGCAGTATTAAATTATAAATTACACAATTTACGTAAAACCCGGTTAATCGGGTACCCGGATAGTACCCGGGTATCAAGAGCACTAATTCAAAGTATTTTGGATTATAACGTAGACTATGGCTGAAAAAAATAAGAAATCATTTAATGAAACATAGTTATACAATTAAATAATAGCGTATGTAGTAATTATTTAACTTAAAATTTTTTAAAACGATATAATTTGACTAAAATAGTTAGTGTTAAAAAAAATTATTATATATATTGTACATAAATAAAAAAATACATACCTAACGATAAATACTTTTTGCAAGCATGAAAATGATCGTTACATTTTCATCGAACTTCATTCAAACGCAATTTGCAATGATATTTACAATATATATCATATTCACAATCAATATATTAATATTTACAATTTACAATAATTACCTCATTAGACTCGCTGTAATTGCTATCTTATCATGGAGATTGCAAGCCATGATTTTCTGATTAAATTTATTGTACGTGCAACATAAGAATTTACATGTTTTTATTTTCAATAGACTCGATTAATCAATTGATGATATCTTAAAAACTAATTTGAGTTTGTCGTATAGTCTACTTTAGACTATATTTCCCACTTTCTTTTAATTTTGTACTAAAGAATTAAAACATACTCAGTGATGGATTTAAGGAGGCCCCTCTCCATTAGCCTAAGTTAGATTTTATTAATTTAATTGTAAAAAACGGTTAATAATTGAGTATTTAACTCAGTGAGTGAATAGATTGGAGAAGGGAGGATCCAAATGATATAAAAGCTCAAAGATTTTAAAAGAAAACATAAAAATTATTCTCTTTCTTCTTCTTTCTTGGTTTCGGTCATTTAAGAATTAATAAAATAAGAATTCATCAAAACTATAACCAGTTTAAATTGCATAGGTAATATTATTGTGAATAGGTAAGGAAATTTCCCAAAAATAATCACTGCATTTTGGAGTGTGAGACCTCCTCCCAAAATTAAATCTTGGATCCGCCATTGAATTTGCTGATTTTTATGTTTTCAATTTTTCTTTAATTATACGTTGTGAAATTTCGGAAGGTAAAATCAAAAAAAAAAAAAAAACGAACAGAGGGTCTAAAGTAGAATTTACCATAAATACTATTGATCTATAAATATATTGGAAATATGTTACATTTAAATCCATATATTGTGAATGTAGTAAACACAATAATAATTCTAATTATTAGAAAAGCATGGCTAACAATACCCGTAACATTGTGTTTTTCATTAAAAAAAATGATAATAAATTCAAAGTAGTAACACTTGATGGAAAGAAATAAGCATGTAATATCTTATAATATATTGTCCTTTATTTATATTATGTATTTACCCCTTATTTTATTATAGTTGGCTAGAATGTAAAATATATAAGAAGACTAATGACAGTTAATTTAAAATATTATTTTTACAATAATTTATTGCTAGAAATATTTCTGTATTCTTATTGAAATTTTTCAGTATTAAATTATAAAAATTAAAATTTGCGTTCGTGGGTTTATTTTAGAATCAAAAGACTTTATTAGAGACAGTGCGTTCGTTAGATAAAGTGACTGTTTGCCGAAACATGGGTGGACCAAACTGTGAAGCCATCTACGAAGACATACCCACACTAGATTTGGTACCGGGTGATATAATTGTTATACCAAGATATGGATTTGAAGTACCATGCGATATAGCTTTACTGTGTGGAAATTGTGTTGTTAATGAAAGCATGCTTACAGGTTATTGAAATTATTATAATTTTTTTTTTAAAAAATTGTATTTTTAATTTGAAAAATTAATCTGTATTAAATATTAATTTTATTTTTATTTTTTAATAAAGGTGAAAGTGTTCCTGTGCTAAAGACTGCACTACCTAATATAAACCTTTTGTACAACGAACAAGAAGACGCTAATCATACATTGTTTTCTGGAACTAAAATTCTTCAAGCACGTTATTTTTCTGATCGACATGTTCACGGAGTAGTTTTAAGAACAGGATATTTAACCGCTAAAGGTTCTTTAGTGAGATCAATATTATATCCACCACCTGCTGATTTCAGGTTCGATAAAGACACATATCGTTTTATTTGGATTTTGGCAATTGTTGCAATTTCTGGTTCAATTTATACTGCAGTGACAAAAGTAATTATAAAATCATGCATACGTCAATCATTTTTTATACTTAAGTTGTTATTTTTTATGTTTAGGCGTCTAGAGGATTAACCGTATTTGATATTTTAGTCAAGTCATTAGATTTGTTCACAATTGTAATTCCGCCAGCACTTCCAGCTGCTATGACAGTTGGTAGATTATACGCATTGCGTAGACTTCAAAGCCATCAACTATCGTGTATGAACTCAAGAGTTATTAATGTTTGTGGATCAATAGATTGCATATGTTTTGACAAAGTAAGGTTCATTTGTTAGAAAAACACCGATTGTTATCTTAAATACAGTATTTTTAAAACGTAGACAGGAACTTTGACAGAAGATGGTTTAGATATGTGGGGGGTTGTACCGGTTGAAAATAATCACGAACTAGGATTACCCGTTAGGGATGTAACGACATTGCCCAATGACCATGCATTGAAATTGGGTATGGTAGCGTGTCATTCGTTGACATTATTAAATTCAACTGTTTCTGGAGATCCCCTTGATATAAAAGTAGGTAGATTTTTATCTATACATCTTAAATTATATATTTGTTAAGATAATTATTGGATATGATCTAGATGTTTGAGTCCACGGCTTGGGGCCTTGAAGAACTGGAAATATCCGATGCTTCAAAGTTCGATGTTTTAATACCCTCGATTGTACGAAACTTGACCACGACAGATGACGAAAAACAAATAGAAATTGGTCTTATTCATCAATTTCATTTTTCATCGTCACTGCAAAGAATGAGCATGATTACAAAAACAATTGGCGACCCGCGTTTTATTGTGTATACAAAAGGATCGCCAGAAATGATACAATCATTATGTATTCCGAACACAGGTGCCAGCAAACAAAGTTTAATAATGTTTATCAAAAAATAAACGAATAATAAATATTTACTTTTCACAGTGCCAAGTAAAACGAATAATGTATTGCGAGGTTATACCGAAGAAGGATATAGAGTTATTGCTCTTGCTTATAAAGTACTTAAAGATTGTAATTTTGTTCAAATTCCAAAATTAAGACGAGAAGAAGTGGAGTGTGATTTAAACTTTGCTGGATTAGTTATTTTAGAAAATCGTCTAAAAGATCAGACTACACCTGTTATAAAAGAACTTCAAGGAGCAGATATGAAAATTATCATGGTCACTGGTAGAGTAAATTATTAATTTAAAGTTAAAATATAAATGTTTAAATCAGTTTTTTGAATTTATAAATCTAAGGGGATAACATTTTAACGGCTGTCAGTGTAGCTAAAGAATGTGGAATAGTTTTGCCCTCGAAAACAGTGGTCGATGTTACAGCTGACGAAAGTCAAGAACATCATCCAAAAATATACTATACAGCTAGTGGAATCACATCACCAATGGTAAACAATTAATGGTCGGTTTAAAATATTTTACTTAATTACTATTTTAAACATTATATATTTGTACAGAGAGTTACTACAGCTATACTAGAAAGCTTTGATTATAATAAAAACGATTTAGAGTTAGAGGCCAGAGTCCATGGAGATTACAGTTTTGCAATGACTGGCCGAACATGGGCAATCATTAGAGATAAATTCCCAGATCTTCTTCCAAGAATACTTGTCAAAGGAGCTATATTTGCTAGAATGACATCCGAACAAAAACAGCAGTTAATACAAGAACTGCAACATATTGGCTACCATGTTGGTAAGATATAAAAATACAATATTTATTTATTTTTGTTTTGCATTACTTTAATTTTACAACTCAAATTAATTGCATTATCAGCCATGTGTGGTGATGGTGCAAACGATTGCGGGGCGTTAAGAGCGGCTCATGTCGGAGTTTCATTGTCGGAAGCGGAATCATCTGTAGCTTCGCCGTTCACTTCTCACGTAGCAGATATCTCATGTATGCCTCGTATCATCCGTGAAGGCAGAGCAGCTCTAGTTACGTCATTCGGAATTTTTAAATTTATGGTTCTCTATAGTTTATTGGAGTTTACTTCAACATTTATTTTATACAACATTGACAGTAATTTAACGGATTTTGAGTTTCTGTTTATTGACATTGGTTTAGTGGTTAACTTTATGTTCTTTTTTGGACGAAATGAAGCTTTTCAAGGATCGTTATTTAAAAAACCCCCTCTTACAAGGTTATTATCGTTTATCCCTTTGTTTTCGATGGTTACAAATCTGTTCGTAATGATATCAACCCAGATTTTATCCTTCTATATAGTACATCAATTTCCTTGGTTTAAACCATTTAATTATACTCTTCCGAGAGAGTATAAGTGTTATGAAAATTATGCAGTGTATTCTGTATCACAATTTCAATACATTATATTAGCTTTTATATTTTCATACGGTAAACCATATCGAGGACCGATTTATAAAAATACAATATTTTTCTGTAGTTTACTAACTATGACTGCTATCTGTTTGTATGTAACTTTGTGTCCTGCAGAATGGATGAAAGAATTACTCCAATTAGAATTTCCTCCGATGATCGAGTTTCCGATTATTGTAGTTGCATTAGCTATATTTGATTGTATTTTATGTCTGGCTATAGAATATTTTGTTGTTGATTATTTGTTGACGAAAAAATTAAAATTGGGGTCTTTTGATTCCTCTAATGAACATATTTATCATTCGGTAAAGGCTGAACTAGACTCTTCACCTGGATGGCCACCAATTTGTAAACATCAACCCATGATTACTTCATCTTCTTTAGAGTGTATGCGTAAGACTGAAATTGATACGGAACATTTTGAACGCCAAGAACGTGTTAAGACAATGATAACACGATTATAAATGTTATTAATATGATAAAAATAATTTTGATTTAACATTTTGAAAGAAATCAATGCTGTTTACATATAATTGCAAAATCGTTTACAAAACGATTCAGATTTACTAGTTATTACTTTTTAATTTCCTCGTATTTATTTATAAAAGAATCATATCAACAAGACAAAATATTTACAGTTGTAAATTATGAATAATTTTAATTAATGTTACATAATAATTATATATTTATATTGACATAACTATTAAAAATTATGTATCTATGTTATTAGTTATTTTTGTTATTGTATATAATTTTATAAAAAATAGATTCAGTATGATTTATGAAGTTGTATAAATAATTATAGATAATTATAAAATATGTTTAATGTTATATTTAATTTGATTAGTTGTGAATAATTTTTGTTACCAAAAAATATTATATTTTTTAACTATCTATATTCTATACAATAGTTTCATTCTATCATTTTGATGGTTTTAAATTATTTCCAAACGATAGAATTGTTAGCAGGAGATATATTATAAAATTCCTAGATTAAGATATTAAAATTATATCATGACAAATAAATTTAAGTTTAAATTATTATTTAAATTTGAGCCATACTTGAAATGTTATATTAAAAAGAAATATACATATACATACATATATATATATATATATATATATATATATATATATATATATATATATATATATATATTTTTTTTTTTTTTTTTTTTTTAACGCCTTAGTAATTTTTGCATTATTAATATTATTATTAATGTGGTTTTTATGATTCTCATTTAGGTCCTTTTATATAATATTATTATTGATCTTGTAACATTATTATATTATCTATGGTATTATCGTATTCACTGTGTGTATTATCTAAGTGTCGAGAAGTCTTTAAAACAATTTCTTAAATCTAAGCAAACTGATAATAACGTTAAATAATATTAAATTTTATCATATAAGTATCTATCTATATTTTATATTATTAAAAATGAGAAAATTTGATTTATTTATTTATTTTTAATACATTTTTAACACAATCAACAATATTTATCAACTATATTTATCAACTATATGATTTTTTTATAGTAAAGTACTTTTAGTTCTAAAAATCATGATGCTTTTACTAAAAATAACCATATATGAAATAAAATATATTCAATTTCATCAAATAATTAAATTATGAAGTCTATTCAACTAAATAAGTAAGTAAATAAGCAAAATAATAGTTTTATTGAAATTTTTTGATATAACATCAAACGCTGTTTTTAGCCTACCTAAGGTTATCTGCTTATGGCAACGCAGATCGCTTTCTTGTAACTTTGAATGTATCTGTACATTTAAAGGGGTATCTTTAGTTTGAATTATCGAGCTGGTTGCATTCATATATTTTTAAGGGACAGGTTTAATTAATTAATTACATTTTTATTCACACAATGAAATACTGGGACCCACTATAAAGATTCGTGGGAGGCCCAAAAGTTCTTACATGAATAAATTTTACTTTTTAATAATTTTTATAAAAAAAAAGATAACTAATATTGCTAAATTTAACAGTATAAACAAAACATAATTAATAAAAAAAAATAAAAGTGCATATAAGTAAGCTAATATAAATGTATATAAATTATAACAATTTACCATGACCACAATATTATATATTACAATATTATCCTTTAAGTCTGATAACCATAAAGATATATTTTTTTTAAATAATCCACTCTTAAATATTTTAAAACGGTATAGTAATCTGGGGTTCCGCTAAAAACTCGAACAAGAGAACCATACAAGATTTTCAAAACATCACTATTCGTTTAGTCACTGGTGCACCCTGGTTTGTCTCAAACGAGACACTAAACTCCGACCTCAAATTTCCTTCCGTCGACAATACAACTGATATCTACTATAAACGCTTTCCGCGACAAACTCCAAGACATTCTTAACCAACTAATCAATGAGTTAGCTTCACTAACACTTCCAGGTAACCCAACCAGACGCCTCAAGAGGAAATGATGCCGTGATTTAATTACTTAAGTTAAATATTATAAATGTAAGAAGTTCCACAAATGTGTGATTTCCTCCTCATGTGAGTATACATTGTTAACTGCTTGTAAATTATCACTATTACTTAATGTACACACTGTATAGATCGTAATTCTTCAAATAAAGCCAATTATTTTACAAAAAAAAAAAAATAAATAAAAATATTTACGTAATTTGAAATGATTAATTAATTGAATTATTTAAATTTTAATATGCCGCATAAACTGGATACATCCATTAAACCTGCCATCAAACTTAATTTAGTCGAAATGTATCTTCGTTCATTTTTAATAAAGACTTGATGATCGCTCTCAAGTTCTATTAGGCTGATAAGTTGGTGATATCTTATGGCGATTAAATATGAGGATTTTTAAAATTGGATTGACTAACTTCTGTATTAAATTTACCAAAATTAAGGCTGAAAATACCACACTTCGCAATGAAATTGATGTATTAATAGATAAAGTTGCCAGTCTGGAGTCTTTTTGTTCTACTGTACAACCATAATCGTGTTAGTCAAGTATTCCAGCAAACCTTTGAACGAAAAATATGTCAACTCAAACTTATTGTTTATGGTGTTCTAGAATCTACCTCCACGGTTGTTTCTCAACGTATACAAAATGATAGGTTATTTATCGTCAATATTCTTGTTTCTATCGGAGATGTTATTACTTTAAAGTCGAAGTTCGACCGTCTTAGTAAATTTCGTGCAGATAATATTGTCAGTACCGTTAAAATAATATTTAAAAATAATTAATCATCATCCAGAATTTTATCGTAGTTCAACCAAATCAAGCGCAATCTGATTCCACATTTTTAGATGGATTTCATTTGGTCAAAGACAAAACTGTCTCTAAGTGCTATTGCTATGCGGAACTCGATCGTAGAACAAAAAATGGTGAAGCTGATCTATGAATAATTTTTTAAAATGAAACGCTGAAAATTAGATCTGCCTTATCAAATAACGAGGACATACGCCGTACTCCACTTTCCTTCAATCTACAGCACATCTTACATGTCATGCATCCATAGTTGATCTCTACTAGAATTGTTGAGGATTTCAAACCAAACTTACCTGCTTTAAATGTAATGTATCCGATTTTAATTATACTTTTATTGTTGAAACTGAAATATGATTAACTAGAAATTATTTGGAATGCGAGCTTTGCCTCAATAGATAAAATATTTGTAGACATGGTTAAAATTTTGAAACTTGTGTTCAATCATCTACTTTTTTACCACTCAATGTTAATGCTATATTTAAAATGTATTATGATGCTGTGTTTTAATCCATAATTGAATTTTTTTCCCAAAATGTGTGTTCCGTATATCGTAAATATTCATTGAAAAATGCTTTCTTGGCGATGCAAAAAGTGCAAATAATTCTTTAAAAAGCAATCCTTAAAATATAGTAAATTTTAAATAATAAATATATTATACAAATAAACGATAGGTGCAGTTCATACCTATAGCTCGATATACAACACATACGATCCATTTAAATGAAATAATCAAGTATTTCGATTGATATTTCAGAAGATCAATGTTTTAGTTTCTCGTATTTATAATAATTTATTATTTAACATATTACTATAAAACGATTGCATTTTTAATGAATTACAAAAAAAAAAAAGACATATTTTATTATATTGATAAAATTAACGATGCCAAATATAGTTCTAGGCAAGGGGGTGACTGCCCTATCAGGATAAGTACTCACCCTTCTCTAGCTCTTCCAGATATATTAACTGATGCATGATCATGGCTATCAGACTAAGTTAGTTCTCTAAATAAAATTAAAATTTAACGATTTTTGAATACAAGTTTTAATCTAACACTGTGATTTTGACCACCCGATCTATAGATTTTCACTTGATTTCACATATATTTTAATGGACGATTATTCGGTAATTGCTATACTTTACAATTAATGAGTGTATTTATTTATAATGGGCTTATTATTTAGTAAATACTAAATAGAATGACTCTTTTAATTTCTCTCTCGTCGTATTTGGTAAATTTGGCACGATTCAAAAAGTTTAAAAATAGCAGCGTTTGCTTATTAGGCGAATTAACCACACGACTCATCACTGTTTTCTTTGGTGATTTTTTTCAGCTGATCCGTCTGGATCACCATTTTCCAATTCAGGATTTAAGAATTGGGAAAAAGTCATGGAAAAAAATAGTGTTATAAATCAACATGTTAAATCAGTTTCACATAAATTATTTAAGGCTAAATGAGAAAGATTTAAAATAATTGAAAAAAACTGATAAATTTATTAGCTTTGATTAATTAAGAAAATGAGATACTCATAAAAGTGGTGAAATCATAAGTAAAGGTAATTCTTTAGAACTTTTATATCTTTTTGCAAAAAGACATATACGATTACAAGTAAAAAAAAAAATTACTAGTTGTCTAAAAATACAAAATATACATCATAGGATACAAAATTTACAAAATAAAATATTTAGTATTATGAGTTGAATAATCATCAGTTGCATATAAAATACGAAAATCTGAGTACTTTTCAATTTCAGCCGATGAAACTAAAAATATTAATAAAACTGAACAATTATTAGTTTAGCAATTCCAAAACCTAGGTAGTTATGGAAAAACACCTGTGGAAAAGATTTCTGCTCCTCATCTTGATAGAAAAATGATGTTTATTTAAAAAAGTTTTCATATTTAAATCGTACTCTGAATTGTATTCTTATATTTAAATATAGCTATTAATTAATAAATATTTAAGGTACGGATAAATTCTCCTACACAGCATTAAAGAAATCAGTAATTCATAAGTTATTATTATTTTCTTTATTTTTTATCGATAAAATTAAGACTGTTGAACTTGCCTCTTCAAAAAATTGACTGGCTCTTTTCTCGCATTCCAAGGAAATAAATTCTAGTGTTGTGATTGATTCTGGACCTGTTGAAATTGGAAGGAAAACGCTGATCTAAACGGGTTGTAAAAATATAATAATCCCCCAATAGGTTTTCAAAATTGGTTCGAACGGTCCATGTCCAAACTTATACATTTTAATTGAACAACGTAAGAAAATAACGTAATCAAATTATTTAATAAACTTACTAAAATATTATGTCTATAGACAACGGAATTTTTTATGTTTCATATGAGACAAAAACTTCCGTTGACAATAAGACATTACTTCAAAGATGTGCACTGAGAAGTATAATAATAGTGATGGTGTATTATCAGAGTGGGACATGTAACGTCGAGGAACACATCCAGTGTGCGGTTCAATTGTGCGGGTAGGATTATTTCCCGCTCAGAACAACCGAACACCGAACGAGAAAATCGCGACAGCTCGGAGGATTATGTTATCACTATTATTATTATGTGATAATAATAATTGATATTTTATAGGTATTGAGAGTAAAATGTAATATTACACAATTTAGAGGATGAATAATTATTTGATAATCTTGGGAACTTGTATATTAAATTACAATATCAATATTTATTTTTCCTCAAAGTTTATATAACTCTAAAAATAAAAGTTTTCTTGAATCATCGGTGACCGATATCACCCATTGACCGACATTCTTCATTCTTCCCTAATGTAATTCAAAATGAGATTATTGAATGTTGTCAACAAAAAATTTTACATGTAATTAGAAATAAATTTATCTAAATATTATAATGTTATATTTGATGAGATAACAGGTGTATTCGTATCAAATGGTTTGCAAATCACTTTAAATATTCGTTATAAATAAATCATCATTATATTAACACTATTAAGTGGTGCCGTCGCATACCCGGGTTATATTTTAGTCCTACTAGCTGGTATATTGTATAATAATTAATTAATAATAAGAATTAAAATTATTAATTTATTATATTTTGAATAATTGAATTTTCTAATGTATCCACAACGTAAGACTATTCTCTTAAAAAAAATACCAGCGCTAAAAGCAAATGTCATATATTTCTAGGGCTTCGCGCTTGTCTTGCAAATTTGAAAGAGTTCCGTAGTTTCTAATTAACATACTACTAAAAAGCAGTTTTCAGGGCTCCATAAAGTATAACACTAATATTCTTCTTCTTCTTCTTTTGCCTCGCCTTCCTCCCAACTATTTGGGGTCGGCCACCCTTGTCCAAGGCTGGGCAAGTTAATGAAATTTTTTAACTCAGTTAAGTTAAGTTAATTTTTTTTTTTCAATTAAGTTAAAAGTTAAGTTAATAGACTTTTTTAATAAATCAATTAAGTTTAAATTAAGTTAACAAATATTGTTAACTTAATTTCAATTAATAAGTTAAGTTAATATAACCTTATAATTGTGAAAACACTGAAAAAGTATTAGTTATTACTTATTACTGACAAACTGCAGCAGTGTAAGTGACTGATCAAACTAGTGAGGAACTGAGGAATGAAAACTATGAACTAAGAATGTATAAATGTATATTACACCACTATAGGTAGGTAGGTATTTCTGTAGTACAATTAAAACATATTAAATGTTAAATATAAATTTATATAATAAACAAATAAATAGAAATTGTCACAATTCATGATAATCGACAATCGTACAAATTATAAAATATTAAATAATAAGAAATAACTAATGAGACCTAATGGCTAATAATAATGATAATAAGCCATTAAGTCCGCTATTATTACGCTATTAAACATTTAAACGTGACTTCGTGGGCTCATATAGCTATTGATAAATCTTATATTACGGTCGTAGGGGCGACAATGGTCTAAATGTCACATTGTATTATACTATTATTTATTATTTTGTTTTTCATTAAATCTTTTTTTTTTAATAATATTTTCTAATATTCTACGAATTAAATTAATTAAAACGACGAAAATTCAAAATTAACCTAATTGGGAATTTTAAAAATAATACAAGTTGATTTTAAGTTAACGGATATCCTAAAGAGTTAAGTTAAAGTTAAGTTAATTAAAACAGCAAACTAGTAAGTTAAGTTAATAAGTTAAAATTAACTTAACTTTTAACTTAACTTTTAACTTATTAACTCGTTAATGCCCAGCCTTGCCCTTGTCCTACACCTCCACTTTACTCGGTCAATCACATCTCCTCTGCACACACCGACAGCCCTCATGTCATTCTCCAAAGTCTCCAACCATCTCTTTTTTGGTCTTCCTCTTCCTCTTTTCCCTTCAACGTCCATCTTCATAACACCAATATTATAAGTTTAAAAAATTACCTCATATTAAATATTTAATCAGGAAATTTGTACCTACATGCATTGGATATGAAAGACACTTACTAAAATTCTTGTAACTTGTATATAAATAATATAGTATTGTTGGTAAATAAGTAAACGACACCACATAATTACAGCGGTTTGCAGAAACAAATGTATTTAAACATAAAAATATTTCAAATCTCAGTAGTTAAAAAATATAGTGTAATTCAATAACGTCAATATCCTTTTTAGCACGTAGCCTGTAAATATGTAGACTAGGTATATACACAATTTGATCATATTAATTAGTTACTTATTGTAATATATTATATAATATATAATATTAAGTGTTCGCAAAAGATTTGCTGTGGGAAGCCGAGACTAACCACAGAGCTAACAAAACTCGTGAACTATATCAAAATATCACTACTTTCAGTCTACTTAGTTGATTTACTATTTCCATTCTACTAGGAGGTGGGCATTCAATGTTATTAGGGTCTGATGTGGTCCACTTGAATAATTCGGATGGGTTCTCACAGTTAAGCAATTGATCAAAATACATTCTCCATTTTTCTAGAATCTTGTCTTGTTCCAAAATTAAAGAGCCGTCCTCGTTTTTTAATAATCTTTCATGTTTTTTGTACCCACCCATAATTGAATTAAACTATATCAAAAGATTAATTCAATTACGGGTGATCGAAGAAGACCCTGTAGGAAAAAGACCGTTAGGTAGACCTAAGCTAAGATGGGAAGATGGTGTGAAAAGAGAATTTGAGAGGATAGAGCCCGGCACTAATTGGAGAGAAACAGCGGCGGACAGAAATAGGTGGCAAAGTGTATTGTTGTCAGTATGGTCTTAAAGGCCGAAACTAAAGAAGAAGAAGAAGAAGAAGATAATATTAAATGTTTTTTTTTTTTTTTGTTAAAATAATTTCCATATTTTTTTTTTTCTAAGTACCTATCAAATATAAATTATTATTATCACACAATAATAATAGTGATAACATAATCCGAGCTGTCGCGATCATAGAAAACAGATAATGACTAACACCGACCGTTACGACAGTGCCACCACTGATGAGCGGACCGCGGGAAAACACATGTTCGACGGTGCGCAGCTGATCGCTATGAACAGAGGCAGCACTGGAGCTTCGGACGTGCGGAGGCATAGGCGTATCGGTCGTCCATCTTGTCCGGTCGTCCCCGTACAGCAGAGCACTGTCTTGTCGACACATTTTGCCGTGGCCCGTCGTGTAATTCGTATTCTCACCTAGATCGACTGTTCCGCCTTCCAATCTAATCATGTTGAACGCTTTATCCAGGGCGGCCCTTGGAGCCCTGAAGGCCGGCAAGACCAACCTGACGCCGAAAATCGTACAAAATGAACTACCAAAGGCTATGGTTGCCACCTCGTCGAATTGTGAGTATAAAGGACGGTATTTTAATGCAGTGTGTTTTCGCGTTTTCTCTTATCTCGCCATTTTGTCACTGCCCCGGCGTACTCGCCCAGCGTACATACTGCGGTCTGGATTTTCGTTTTGTTCATTCTTCCTCGAAGTGTAGACTGCTTCCAATAGGCTGATGGTTTTAACCGTTTTCTCCGACGGATTTTCGGATAGATTTCCCGGCGTGTCATTCCCCACAATGACCCCCGCCGTCGCGCCGCTGCATTGTCGGCTTTATGGTTATATCGGTCGAAGGAGTTTTATTTTCTGGTCGAATAAAATTTCAGTTTTCCTTAACTGTTGCCGGTTTTTGATGGATTTCCGAAAATACGATTTCGAAAAACCTCGTCAAATGACCTTTTTCTGACCTTGGACGGTTTTCCTTTAATTCTTTGGTAAAACCGATTATTCTCCAATTCATATCTGTTGAAGACAATTGCATATTATAGATCATAATATTAACTTACGATTTACTCTTTTACTCGACATATTCTATTCATATTGGTTCAAGAAATTATGAAATTGTTGTATAAGGTGCATGGACGTTTTTATATAATTAAGTATTCTATATTAAAAATGTCATTATTATACATCATTTGTGTAAAATGTATTAAATAGAAAAAAAAACAGAAATCTTCATTTACTGGTTAAAAATAATATTCTTATTTGACACCATATCATGTTATAAAATTTTGATGTATAATACAATTTGTTATTTGATGTAAAGTTACTAATCTATTATGCATTTTTATGATTGAATCTTAACTATAAATTAAGTTTTCGTACAACTTTTGTGGTTTCCGTTCGTACCTATTATATTTTTGTTGTTCAATTAATTAAGATTGAAAAATTATGCCCTAGATTGTAAATTGCCATCTATTACTTTTATCTTAAAAAAATATTTTTTTCTTTTTATTGTATTACTATGTATTTCTAATGGTACCTATCTGAAATTATTTCAAATATTTAATCTTTATATATATTTTCTCAAATATTGGGTCTACCTATTAAAATTTTAAAAACTCTTATTTGGAACATCAGGTTTAACTAAAATTATGTTTTATTTAATTTAGCAAATAACAAAGCTGCTGCCAAGCCAATGGCTGGTACATCTCAAGGCCGCATTGTTGCTGTTATTGGGGCTGTTGTTGATGTACAATTTGATGAAGAATTACCTCCCATCCTTAATGCTCTTGAAGTACAAAACAGAACTCCTCGTCTTGTACTTGAAGTTGCCCAACATTTAGGTAATTATATTTTATATTTATTATATGTCATTAAATTCATATACTTATATTTGTATGTTTTTTCTAACTTAGGTGAAAATACTGTCAGAACTATTGCTATGGATGGTACTGAAGGTCTTGTCCGAGGACAGGGAGTACTTGACTGTGGATCTCCCATCAGAATTCCAGTTGGTGCTGAAACTTTAGGACGTATTATCAATGTCATTGGTAAATTTTTATTTTTTTTTATTAAATTTTGTAAATGAATCAATTTGATTTTGTTTATTAACTTATAAATTATATGATAAGGTGAACCAATTGACGAGAGAGGTCCCATTCCAACTGACAAGACCGCTCCCATTCATGCTGAAGCACCACCATTTGTTGAAATGAGTGTTGAACAAGAAATTTTGGTCACTGGTATCAAAGTTGTAGATTTATTGGCCCCTTATGTAAAAGGAGGAAAAATTGGTAATAATAAAATATTTTCTTAATTGTATATCTTTTGTGATTTTTGAGTTATTATGTAATCATTTTTTTTTTTTTTTGGTAAAGGTTTGTTTGGAGGTGCTGGAGTAGGCAAAACTGTATTGATTATGGAACTTATTAACAATGTTGCTAAGGCTCATGGTGGTTACTCTGTATTTGCTGGAGTAGGTGAAAGAACTCGTGAAGGTAATGACTTGTACCATGAAATGATTGAGTCTGGTGTAATTTCCCTCAAGGATAAGACATCCAAGGTATGTTAATTGGTAAATAATGGTGGTATTATTTTTAAATTATTTTCAATTATAGGTAGCGTTGGTATACGGTCAGATGAATGAACCCCCTGGTGCTCGTGCTCGTGTTGCTCTTACTGGACTTACTGTTGCTGAATACTTCAGAGATCAAGAAGGACAAGATGTATTGCTTTTCATTGACAACATTTTCCGTTTCACTCAAGCCGGTTCTGAAGTATCTGCCTTGTTGGGTCGTATTCCATCTGCTGTAGGTTACCAACCAACTTTGGCCACTGACATGGGTACTATGCAGGAAAGAATTACCACAACCAGTAAAGGTTCCATTACCTCAGTACAGGTAAAATTTGTTTTTAAAACTACATTTTGTGCATTATTATCAATTGCTTATATTTTTAGGCTATTTACGTACCTGCTGATGATTTGACTGATCCAGCTCCAGCTACAACTTTTGCCCATTTGGACGCCACCACTGTACTGTCCCGTGCCATTGCTGAATTGGGTATCTATCCAGCTGTAGATCCATTGGATTCCACCTCCCGTATTATGGACCCAAATGTCATTGGTGACGAACATTACAATGTTGCTCGTGGTGTACAGAAGATCTTACAAGATTACAAATCACTCCAAGATATCATTGCTATTTTGGGTATGGATGAACTTTCAGAAGAAGACAAATTGACCGTTGCTAGAGCTAGGAAAATCCAAAGGTTCTTGTCTCAACCTTTCCAAGTTGCTGAAGTTTTCACTGGACATCCTGGAAAATTAGTACCTCTTGAAGAAACTATCAAAGTAAATATGTCGATTAAATATTAATTTTTTAATGATATATTGTATATTATTTGAGTTTTAAATTTTTATTTAATTAATTTTTAGGGATTCTCTAAAATCTTGGCTGGTGAATACGATCATTTGCCTGAAGTTGCATTCTACATGGTTGGACCAATTGAAGAAGTAGTTGCAAAGGCTGAAACTTTGGCTAAAAATACATAATTTATATAAACGATACTAAATCCATTCGTACAGAAAATGTTCTCATAACATTTTGTATTCATTAAAAGTATAATCATTCGTGTTTCAGCGAATAAATTAAGTAGAGTTTTGTAAATACTATTTGTTAACCGGCAAACATAAAAAACCGAAAGACTTAGTGCAACTTTTATGACATGTAATCATGTTAATTCACAATTTTAAATTTGATGGTATTTTTAAAATGCTGCGAGTTTATGTATGCCATTTAGATCATTTTTCTGTATCGATACCAATATAAATTTTACAGTTTATGTGTATAATGTATTGTTGTTATTTATACCACTCACCTTATTTGTATTAAAATAATACTGTTAAAAATATATTTCAGAAATCATTTTATAGGATAAGAAATATGTTTCAAGTTTTATTTTTTATTTTTATTAAGTAGTTGTATGTATGAGGCTCATGTCATTGAACATTTTTAAGCTACCCTTTGATAATTCTTATTTTGTAAAATATATCTTACATAGTATAATCATAATGATTAATTATTTAAAAGTAATTTATGTCACAATGATAAGGTTGAGTTTGGTATTTATTTAGTGTTAATCTATAGTTTATTGAAAGAGATACAGAGCAAGATACCATTATGTGTGATGTTTGCAGATGATTATATAGTTTCAGTAGTAGTAAAATTGGAAGAAGTTAATATTAGGCTGGATGAGTAGAGGTTAGCGCTTGAAGGAATTGGATTGAGAATTAGTAGAAATAAAACGGATTTTATAGAGTATGACCTTGGAAGAACATACCAAGTTCAGGGTATGAGAGGACCAATGACAATAAACAGTGATGTGTTCAGTGAAGTCGAGAACTTTAAATATTTAGGATCATTTGTGTACAAATGACTGAGGTTTTTGTATAGATTTAAGACATAGGATTAAGTGCACTTGGATAAAATGGAGAGAGCGTTGGGCGTTTTATGTGATAAGGGATATGAGTGTAGTGAGACCAATTATAATATGTTCGGAGTATTGGGCGGTAGACAGAGAAATGAAACAGTTGAGTGTTGCCGAATAAGAATGCTTAAATGGATCAGTGAAGTGACAAGATAAGATAAAATAAGGAATGAATAAGTGGAGGCAGAGACGTATTTACATTTTTGGCGCCCTGAGGCACTGTTTCTTAAGCGGCGCCCTCTTTTAAGAATAGCCTACAAATAAAATCGATTATAAGACACTGGTATGTAGATTTATACTACTGAAAAAAATATTTATAAATGCGAGTATTTTTTTTCAGTTATTTATTGGCAGAGCGCGATTGGTCAGATAATGTAATTTATTTTGATAATAATAGAAAATAATTATTTTGCATTGTTTTATGATTCTGGATTCTGACGACCTCTCAAAACTTGGCGCTCGGGGCCAATGCCCCCCCCCCTAAATACGTCCCTGAGTGGAGGTAGTATTGGTGTACCATCAATAGTACCAAAAGATGAGAGAAATAGACTGTGATGAGGAGAGGGGAGTAAAATTTGTTATGAAAATGAACGATGAAGGGGAAAACCAAAAAATAATTGGTTGGATATGATTGAAAATTATATGAGAGCTGTTGGTGTGAGCGTACGGGATATAGAAAATCGAGATAAATGGAGGTTTAGGACAAGGGTAGCCGACCCCAAATAAGAGAAAGGTGGAGAAGAATGTAATCTACAGTTTTTGTGGTTCTTCTAAAAACCAAGAAATTAGTTAAAATTTTTTTATTAAAGAATTTGCATTTGTCATGTATACATAACATTTATTCGACGTTGATATGTGATCATATCAAGTTGCTGATAATATTATATTATAATGAAGTGATGAATCTTAAATAATACTCAAAAGTGAAATTAATCGATACACGGTTGCTATCTTATGATAAATTAGTTTTCAAAAATTTCTGTGAATTATAAATTCCAAAATCTTTTGTCTTTGGTTATTCATTAAAAGGTGAGTAATTTGTAATTTCGATTCTTATATTAGTTATTTTGCCTAATACGAAGGAAATGTTTATTATTAACAAGTTTTGTCAACAAATTATTGGGTATCGAAAATCGACCCGTTACTTCACTAAATCAGCCAGTTTCCTTCGTCAACCTCTAACGGACTAATTAAAAGGTCGATACGAACGATGTTTGCTTTGTTCCATTGGTCTACAAATTCCTCAACTCCTGAATGTTGCATTCGGTCGTTAAAATGTATTGGTTTTTATCTGTTCAGTCTTACGTTAATTATTTATCTATTTATTGACTTGGCTTATTTCACACAATATTATAATGGACATTCGATTAGTAATTGATTTATTTTTGATATTAATATGACCGTTGAACGTCCGGCCGGAGGAGTCTATACTTTATGGAAGCCATATCGATCAATCGGAATGAAATATTTTTATTTCTTATTCATCTTTGCTTTGAAATTTATTTTAAACCGTGTGTTTCGGCCAATGATAAATGACAGCTGATAATATTAGTTTATCATCAAGAAATATGATAACAGATATAATTTAATCATTTTAGGTATGGGTCATTTGTGATACAAACTATCAACACATATTGCCGGCCAAAAAGCGATTTATAATATACGTTTTAACGTGATTGTCTTGGGCTCGTGAGTGACGATTTTTAGAGTTCGGAAACATTTTAATGTCAGTTCGTGGATAAGAATTATTATTAATGGCTTCGATTTCGAGCGACGAAGAACACAAGGTAATACAATTATGTATAATTTGTTGAATGCACTTTTCGATAAGTAGGTTCACTAAAGTCGATCACAGTTTTTACTCAAAAAGTTAGGTTTAACTACCTGTGTAGTATTTGATGGTATGATCGTAAGGAAACGTTGTTATTCCATCTAAAAGTTTTTAAATGGAGTTAGGATTTTGTAGTTCTATTGAACTCGAAAAAAAAAATGACTTTAACTAAAACAAAATAGTACCAGAAATTCTAAAAAAGAATGTAAGTTAAATTTAAAAAAAGACACATTAGTTATGTTTAATAAAGTTATATAATATTAACAAAGTGTAAATAAAATTATTTTTAAATTTAGACAACCAAAAGCTTGTAGATAAAGTATGTAAGTAGACTAGAACTTAATGTAAAGTAAATAACTTTTTTTAACTCATCAAATTAAATATTTCAATGTACAACTGATTGAACACATTATATGATGAATAAATGATTATTGGCTTTTAAAAAAAGTAGATAATTTTACATTTTTTTAAATTTTATTTATTATATTCTATTTAAATAAACTTGATAGCTAACACAGCATTGTAGTATACTAATTGGAAAAAAAAACAAATGTCTATAAAATCCAAACTTTATTTATATTGTCAGGACTGTGTTCCTGAAATTAAAAATCATTATACTAATATTGGTAATAAAAATTTACTATTTGTATGATTAAAGCATCTTTAATCTGCAAATCTAAAAGAATCTCATTGTTATATTGATATATCTTGTTATATGTTTGTATAATTATTTTATTTATTTAGCCATTCATGGTTTTGGGTAAAGACGTCTCCAAAATTCCATGTTTTCGTAACAGTTACTTGTATGGTATACTTGGAGGATTTTCTATGGGAGTCGGACATTTTATGCTTACAAGTAAAACATTAAAATCCACTCACGTTGGATTTGGTTCTTTTCTTGTCATATCTACTTTGTATTGGTAAGTATAACAAATGATAAATTTATCATTGAACAACTTGTTAAATAATTAAGTATAACTGTTATAACATTACACCAGAAAATGTATTGTATTGTTCTAAATTGTTTGCTGTTAAAACTCATATAGTTTATCATGTTTAATACAAAAAAGCTGAAATATTTACTTAGTACTGTATGTGGATTTAAAGATTCTATGTAGGGCCACCTCATAAATTAGTATGCATGTCTTTGTTGAACAACTTACTATAATATATGGTGTTTAAATTCATCATATTCATTATTTATCATTATATAGGTTTTCCCAAATGATTGTAAGTTAATGTTGTAAACATATTAATGAATGTATATTAATATTTGAAAAATATGCTTATTGTCAAATGTGTTCAAATCAAAGTTGGTTGCAAATAATTTTTTTAGTTCATAGAAAATTAGTACTTTAGTAGCAACATATTCTTAAATTGTTTTATGGTAAAAATTAAATATTATTACCACTAATAAGAAATTAATATAATTTTATAGGGGGCTTGTAATTGTAATAGTTAAGTATTTATTAGATTTTTAAAACTAATATCTCAGAAAATCTGTACGTTGACAGATAGTTTTTATTAGAATTTATTAATACTCAATTGAATTTTTCTCTTATGCACGAATAAATTATTTTCATGAAAATTATACATTTTTGGAAAATATTCATAATATTTTTTATAAATAAAATATATTTTAATGTATCAAAAATGTTGATGTTTCTGATGAAATGCTGTTTCGAATTTAATTTAGTTAATCCTTTTATTTTAACATTTTTTATTTAAACTTAATATTAATTTGATTAAGTTGGTCAAAAACATTATCTCATGAAGCTTAGAATTATCTTATAAATATTTTATACTTTGATTCATATTGCGTTGATTGTAATTTTACTATTAAGTACAAGTAGTAATTTTTATTTTGTATGTGATATTGATTATCTTTTATTGATATTCAATTAGATAAGTTGGAAACTTATATCTTATTAAAACAGGGAACAATTTTCAGATTCTTCGATATTCTCTCTTTGACATATTTCATTTTTTCCATTATGTGTTTCTTATTTATTGAATTGAAATGTTTAAATGTTTGATAAGTTTAAAAGAAAAGAAAATCTCAATCCCTTTATCAACAAGTACCTAATATAAAATATATTAATTTTATACATCCAAGTTATATTTATTTTAATTTAATTAAAAATAATCTGATGTACAGAATTCACAAGATATTCATTTAAAAGTCTTTAAAACAATAGAACAAATATTGATTTGTTCATTTTTATTGTCTTACAAGTAATTAGTTATTACAATTATCAAAACCAGTTGAATAGTTGAATATACTTTATATTTTACTGCAAATAAATATTGAAAAAAAATAAAAATAAAAAATAATACATACAATTGTAATTTTACTTAAAGCAGCTTATATTTAAAAGTGATACATATTTTTTTTAATACATTAATATATTATAATACATGTATAGATATGTGTTATGCATAATATTATGCACTAATTTAGTGGATACACCAATGTCAATTATTGTTGTCTTAGCATAGAATTAAATAAGATTATTGATTTTACCTGTTTTTGAAAATTAAATTTATGATTTTAACATTATATTATGTATGTGAATATAGTTTCAAATAATGTTCTTACTATTTCAAGTGATGGGGATTATAGAAACTTGACAACCCCACCATCTAGAAAAAGTCAGAACTTCATTGAAAGTTCACCGTTTTAAAATAATATCATCATTGATTATTGCTTTATCATGTAAAAATATAATTTAGGTTCCGATTGACATTGAATTGGATATTATAGTTTCATCTTAATATTTTATTATTGCAATGACGAAAAAATTATTTTTTAATAATGAATATTATTATACTCTACCTTAATAAAACCTTATGCTAAAATTGTGTAATTGATTGATAAATCATTTATAGGTCAGTTTGCAGATATAACTATAATGATACGGAAGATAAAATGAATGAATTACAGGACTTAATCAAAGGAAAAAAGAGTGGCATTGAATGATTGTACACTGCCAGACACACTTTGGTCAAAATATCACAACTTTTGATATCATTCAGAACACATGTCTGTGAATAGTACTTGAAATTGGTTGTGATTGCAAAAATGAATTGTACATGGGCATAATATATATATGATTATGATTTAGTTACAAATATACAGTAATATTAAATTATATTTTATTGATGTTGTTTCTGTGCAATGTAATAGAGAGTTTTTGAATAAAAATATACAAGACAAATATGTTACGTGATTATTAAGCTATTGTATTTTATCAACGATGGTTTAAAACATAAAAAGTATTTACAATATTTTGGTTAAAGACATAAGTACGAATAGGAATCCAGGTAACAATAAGGAATACATTATAATAATAGTATTATTTATCGAAGGTTTGTATAAATATTATGTTTAGGGAGAAAGTCAGTCGACAGAATACAACTTAACAATTATGTTCATATAGTAATAATTATAATAATAATAATAAAAATAATAATAATAATAATTATAACTATAATAGTAATAATAGTTATAGAATTTAAAGTAATATTAATAATAATTTTTATTTTTGAATTATTTTAAAAATGTAATATTATGGCTGTAATTATGTTTGTTGATATAATAACGCTGCATGAGTTATGTTTCTTGTATGGCGTTGCTCAGTTTAAAGTAATGAATCGGCATAGCTATTTTTCTCTGTTGATATGCCCATACGGTCCAGCACTGGAGCTCGGACTACTGAGTGTACATGCACTGTAGCATTTCGTAAAAGAGACGTGTTCACCTGACGATTGGATGATGTTAGTGTTTCTGTGTAGCTCAGTTGCTCCTGTGTTCCGTTTCTGCAACACCTTAACCATTTGAATGGTGGAACTTGTCTGTAAATGTGTAAAAAGCAAAAAAAAAATGTGTGTGTTAATGACAATATTTATAATTTTGTTTTTATAGTTAATCTGGCATTTTAATTATTTATAGTTTTTGAACTTAAATTGCTAATTTAAATGTATTTTTTATAATTTTTTTGTTTTAATGTAAGCTATAAGTTCAAGCCAAATCCAACTCACTTAAACTTAATTTGTTAATGGTATGTTTTTTTACAAAGTCAAGTTTGATTAAATTATAAGTATAAGCTAATGGATGGGAGTAAATATTAATAGTTTAATAGTTAATTCATTAGAAACCATTAGCATTGTTATTTTTTTTCCGCCTGTAAATTATTATTACTTATTTATCTACATCTTGCTCATTTGCATAATATCAAAATAGATTCTATTTATTTCTAACAAAAATAAATAAAAAGCATGACATATTTGGTATTTAAAATTTATTTTATTTTTCATTGGTAGTATATGACTGTTTTTGTTTATTTACACTACTTAAATGTATTACTTAAACCATTTAAAGTGTTATGTATTTAATTTTCTTTTTTTTGTAATTTATTTAAAAATTTAAATTACCTATAAAACAGTTTGAAGAATATGAATAATTATAACGGTAAAGAAATTACTATTCAGGTACTTTTTTTAATGAAAAAAATTATAATTTTAATTTAAACAGTTATTCTGACATTTTTGTGTACATTTTTACTAGAATTTTGTAAGTTAAAATAAATTAAATCGAGGGAGGGGGATAGCATTTTGCACAACCCGAAAAAGAGGTCTGTGCACGCATATGGTTTGAATGTTCGTTATTTTTTATTTTTTGTTGGTGAACGTGTATGTAACATGTTATTCTAAATAAATCCATAGGGCCAATCCAAATATTCAGGATTGTTCTATTGAACATTACTGTCGTGTTGCAGCATTTTTATCATACCTACTTTGATTTTTATAGAACACAACTTATTGAATGATTTATTAACAATAAAACAATACTTGAAGGTAATAAGTTCTGCAACTTTTTGAGAATAAAAAACAAAATTACACACCTCACTTTTATTTATTTAGGATTTAATTGTATTTTAAAACAAGAATCACGTGTTGGAAAATCAAGAAAAAGAGTACCTAGTTTAAAAAGCTTGTTGAGTTTTATTCACCAATAATTAATGGACCTTGCTGAATTGAATATGTGGAGACATAAAATATTTACAGACAACATAACTCTCCTCTCAAGATTACACGCATTAAATATTTGTGATTAAGTAGTTCCTCTCAATATTTTCATGTTTCTTAAAATATTCTGCACATTGCCTGTGTCTACTGCAACTCTGGGACGATAATATTCTTCTTTAAAAAGGATTAAGTTGTATCTTATGAATGGTAAGACAGAAGAAAATGTTTTACCGTTCTTTAATATTTATCTTTATTTATTTGCACTATAATTATAAATATGTAAATACCGTCATTAGAGTATGCTAAGCGGGTTAGCTTTATTGTAAAGTCATCGATGAGCTATGTCGAAAAAAAGAGGAAATTAGATTATGTATTACAGTGAATATGAAATATAAAATTAAAAAACAAATTTTATAATATAAAATATCTGGTTACAGATTTTTTCGTATATTCCTCAACCATCCTGTATTATATTTACGCTTGCCTTGAAGTAATAAGGTAGTAGGTACTACACATACAATAGGATAGCATTTATGGGTTCCATATTTAATTATAAATTTAATTCGTCAATGTTGGTCTAATAACATAGGTATTCATTAAAAAAAAAAAAAATTATGTATTTATATACTTATTTATTATATATAATGACTCGCAAACGAGAGATTAGCGTAAAAGACATGATGAAGAACTAAGTGACTTGTATAGCAGATTGGATGTGGTAAATTTGATAAAAATAAAAATACTGAAATGGGTAGGTAATCTACAGTGTAGATAACATATGATATTTTTTAAAAAAAAACATTTAATAAAACTGGTTAAATGCTTAATGTGTATACCAGATTCAACGGCCATAACAGAGCATTCTTTCAGTACCACGAATAGGATAATGAACAAAATAAAAAACTGAACAGGACAAAACTCATTGCTTTCCTGCATTAAAATTGGTACACATTGAAAGGACCTTAAAAATCCGATGGAGATATTGTAAATTAAGTAGTTGATTTATTAAAAATATTGTTGAATTCGTTGAATTGAATTATTATTATTTGAAGAATTATTTGTTCCTATGGTGTAAAATGTTGAAGTGTACGATACCTCCTCCCTTCTCGGAATATAATGTCTGAAATAAAATTTGTATCTGATAGTATTGTCAATAATATGCCGATCAAAATCTGATTAAGTTGAAATCATAATTTGACTATGTGTATGAATACCCCAACTATTTTATTATAGAGTTCGTTCAAATTGTGATGCGATCTGAAAGAGAGAGAGGGAGAGATATCAATTGTGATCGATCGTTGATGACTCAGGTATTATTTTTTCAATATAGGTCACATTTGTAGTGATTCGAAGAATCGTCGGGAAATACGATATAATGTTCGTGGATTTTTAAGACGTTTAAAAAAGTAAAAATGGTTCATTATCACGCATGCGTAAACGGCTGAAGACTGACACAGTGAATTCCATTCAAGGATGTCAGCTATTTTTCTATGTGTATTATTTTTTTATATAACACCAACAATGATTGTCATTCCGATACATTATATACTCACGCTATTGTCAACTATACCGATCAGTGTAAACAATAGAAGTTATATAAATCATTATAATTATCGATAATCATAATCAATTCAAACGTGCTCTCAAACGTTTGCGATTGTCACTCAAATCAACAGGTGATTCTAGACAGTCATAAGCATGGGAGGAGCAAGAGGGGGACATTTCCACTCACCATCCGAAAAATATATAACCTACAAAAAACTGTTTTTCTTGAGCCTTGACGCAAGATTTGATACCAAATAATTAATAACAATGATAACAGAAAACATTCCACGGTGATGTAGATTCTTCTCTACACCGTGCATTGAACCATCAATAATTATTTTGGATTTATTACCGACTACGGTATGACCGGTTATTGTTCAAACGTCAAAACGCATAATGCAATACTATAATAGACTGATAAAGAAATGTGATTTATTTTCTGAAGTTAAAAATTGAATTTTAATATAATTAACATTAACACCAATAATTTGCACGGTAGAAGGGTCGTACGCTATGCAGAGTTAAGTCATGGCTAAGATCAACGTTAAGCGTAGAAAGGCTAGAAGGATTATGTTTGATAAGCGTACATTGTGAAAAAATTGAAGGTTCTAAAGAAATTGATTTGATTGAAAAACTTATTTTCACTTTTTATCTTAAAAAGCGAAATTTACCATGATTATTATCAGATTTGTGGCGACGACTAATAACGGACCATCGCTAAGATCCACGGATTAATATACAATTATTAAAATTAAGTAACTACACAAATTAGATACTTATTTGTTTAATCTTCTAATACACTTATATATACCTAATATTCTTCAATACCATTTTTAGCAGGTCTTGAATCTATCCACTTTAAATGAGTGTTTAAATACTTGGTCCTAATTTGTCCCCTGTTGAAAATTAAAGTATGGGTACCATAGTCCTAAGTATGTACAAAATGGCAATTAATAAGTTGTTGGTCGAAAATTCTGGGCAGAAATGGTCGGTCAGAGCCAATTATTCATAATACTCGTATTACACCTATCGTTAATAACGGGAACCAAATTGTATTGTTTTTTTTTTTCGACCCGGGAACCGATTATTACATTACATAATTGACACACTAGAAATATAAATTTCAGTCGATTGTTATCCATACCTGCTGGAAACGTTTAATATTTTTTCACTAGCACGTTGGATAAGGTGTTCACGTTGCATAGAAAATCGTACCTGTTATCGAAAAGCCTGAGGATGCAAGTGAAACGCAAGTGCGGTCGGATCGATGTACTCGGTCACTAAAAATTAATCATTACATCTACGAACATTGTACTATAATAAGTAATCACCTCTATAATAGTAATAAGTGTTGTAAAAACGATATTACAAATAAAAACAGTTGTACGATGTAACTCATTTTTCGAGGTGAGCGCACTGTGCAGCATTCGTTATTAAACGTTCTCGCTACAGTTAATTCTCTTGAACCCTTCCCGTCGTCGTGAGTCACAAATTGTAACAAAATTTAAACAGACAATCTTAGAATGTTTACAGCGTAATTATTTTTCAGTAATTAAACTGTCCCTCGTCGTATCGAATTATCGTTTACTTTCGTTTTCACAGGAATTTAAAACAAATTATTCAAGAAAAGCTATGTATTATGTATTTTAAGTACGCGTGGATACAGACAGTGATCGAGACAAATATAAAAGGACTAATTATTATTTTGTACAAGTACGTACAGTTTGTCCTTATTTACGTAAAAGTTGATTGTTGGTTTATTGATTATAATACGCAATTTAAGTGTTATTTGTTATGTGTGAGTGCACGACTAAATGTTTTTCGGTAATTTAAATATTTTTCATCATATTACACAACCTCTGTAAAAGGTATCTGAAAAATTATCACAAACATTAAAAATCGTTAAGAAAGTTGAGAACTAATATGCTTTAAGCTTAGGATACGGAAATCGATCGTAACTCCTTTTACAAATCTTATCATAGACAACAAAACTCTTCATAGTACCTAACCTTCGTCTCGTGACTCGCAGTAAACTTTCTCTGCAGTACGTTGACAACCTCCTTATGCACCACGATCTTAGGGTCCCGACGTACATACACAATCATTGCATATTAGTGATTTCAAGAAATTTCCGAAAACTGTTTCAATTCTGTCCGGGATTTGTGCCCGAAAACGATTTCAAATCGGGCGGAACACAATTAATATTCAGTCGAGACGGTTGTATTTTTATTCCGACTTCAAATACATTCGAAAACAATGTTTGCGCAATCGAAAAACGATTCCGACCGAAAGAGTGGGTATTTAACGAGTTTTAGAGAACAAAATTTGAACTTCACAATACGAAACAAAAAAAAAAAAAAAAAAAAATGAGAAAAAACAAACCAAAAAAATAAGAAAAAAAAAAAAAAACAAACAATTTGTTCGCATTAATTGTCGACATTTTCTGGGTTTCATGTCCGAAAACGGTTTCGAAATTTCCCGGCTCAGCGCCCGGCGTTCAAAACCGTTTTCAAATCCGTGTAAACCGCGGTTGAAAGCGTTATCGGGCTCGGTTAAGTCACGTGAGTTTATGTACGGTTCACTGTGCAGCACACTCACTCACGTGTATAATACCTCTGTACAACATGCGGTGGTGGTTTTCTGCGTTTGTTGTATTACGGGCGACCGACGGTAATATGTGCGGTGGCGTTATTATAACTTCTACCTGAGTGATCGGCAAATGTGCGTGGAGAACAGGCAGTATATGATTGGATTGGCGGCGGAATTCAACGGCGCTAGACTCTGTATGAACGTGGCGAGCGCTACGTTCGATTGCGTTTTCGGTATGTACCCGTACACCTGCAGCAGGTCGAAAACAATGTACGGGCTCCAGCACAGGATGAACACTGCGAAACAAAACAAAAACAAAATGTGAAAACCGCGGTTGGGTTTTAGATGTCTAGGTCGGTCGCACGGTGTTGTACGACGACAATAGTCACGCACGTCGGTGTCGTATCCTAAAAGTTTCGCTTACCGTATTCATTTTTTTTCACTCGTACAGCGTGCAGCGGGAGTTGCAGGGGAGAAGGGGGGGGGGGAGGGGAATGAGTTAATGAGTACAGGAGCGCCTGCGAGAAAACTCGTAAATTTTTTTCACCGTACACCAAGTGTCGTCAACCTTTTCGAACAGGTGAGTGAGCTATGTGCGAAGTTGTAAGTCTATAATAATTGTCATACTTATAACAAAACTTTTTGTTACGATCGACCTATATTCATAGAAAGATCGACTGGTTTGCGATCTTTGTCTACCGTACACTATACGAGGACACATGTACATGACAATTTAGGCGTAAAAATACGTTATACGTGGGACAAAACTATTCGGTATAAATCCATGGTAGAGGCTATTTTTTTAAAACTTTTTTCGTTCTAATGAGAAGAAGAGTGAAATACCGTTCTCATTTTTCCGCCCACGAAAACGAATTCAATGTTATTTGCAAAATTTTAAGTTTTTTTTTTGTTTACCTATAAAAAATGATTGGGAAAAATGTAAATACCTATATATATTTTTATTTCATTAAAAAAAAAAAAAAGAGTCTCTCGTACGAATTGACGCTAAACGATTTTGTCTTGCGCAACATGGTTTTTCTGCTTAAAAAAAATAATTTACGACGGTACTTTTTTTTATTTATTCTTTGTTCGTCTTACGTACGTGTTTGTGTGTATCTAGTAAGTTTTATCCATAACGTTTACTAAACAGGTGATGGAATTTTTCTAGCCTTGGTGGAGGGATCCGAAATGCTTCCAAAGCACGCTGTGGTCACGGGTCACCGAAATGGGACGGTCAATGGCGCATTTCACAGGCAGTTTATCTACCTCTTACCATAACCACCGTTACATCACCAGACATTTTGGTGGCGTCACAGCGTGGACGTTGTTGTTGTTATCGCACACACACGAAGGGTTGGAATTCGGAATGGTTCCGTGCGCGATTAGCGGCGAAAAGTGTGAAACGCGGGGTTACGTTCGACAACGGTCGACGTGACATTGTTACAATACGCAACGCGGTATATCCTCAAATCAGAACAGATATCAAACAAATCGAAAAACACATTGTACGAGGTAGTTATTAGACCAATTTTTTCTTGTATAGGTGTGAAAACATTATTATGGTGTACTCACCGAACACTATTACAAACGTCATTTTCACGGTCTTAATTTTCGCTTTCGGTATGATGCCCCTGGAACTGGACCTCCTGATGTCGTGCTCTTCGGGCTCTGTAACAATCGATGCACGTTATAAATCACATCGTTATAGTTTTTTCTTTTTTTTTTTTTTTTTTATCGACACCCTTGTGTAGTATTTAAAAACACGGCGGTCGTATTGTATCATAAATAGTATAGCAGTAGTTTTCATAATTTTTAAAGAACTCGGTACTCCGTGCTCTTCGCGAGAAAATGTTAGAACAGCGCACGAATAACTTTTTAAGACTAGTTTTTTTTCTTCTTAATTTTAGTCGATACTTATTTTTTATTTTTTTTTTCAAACGGATCGTAACACTCAGTTTGAAAACCACTGCTGTACTGCAGTATACGTATAATAATGTAAACGTGAGGAAGAGGCGACGATAATATTACTTTTGGTGCCGCGCTGTACCGCGTTGCTTTTGGCCGGTGACAGGAGTTTGCTCTTCGACCAAATGGTGTAAACGATTATCGTGTAACATCCGCTGATGATGATCGCCGGCACCACGAACACTGTCGTCGCCACTATGCTTATGTACAGTTTCCATTGCCACGGCAACAGTTCGATCCAGCACTGCGTGCGACCTGTGTGCAACGTAAACGGTATAAACGTCTCGTCCAGGCGTCGTGCGCGATACGAGGAGTTTTTCGGTTCCATCCCCGAATCCTTCCCGTACCCCACCACGGAAATGCGAAAAAACTTGTTCTAGTGCTTTTGTATTGTGACGCGCAAGTGTTAACAATCGGTACAGTTTTGTATTGTGTAGCCAATGAAAACCTGAAAACCTTTCCCAAAATATTTTTTCGTATACACCCCTGTCCTTATCGTGCAGTGAACAGGTGGTGCGCAGCAAATGTATGATGCAAAAAGAAGTATTTGAAAAAACGAATGCGTTTGAAAAAAATAAAATAATAAGTAAACTTAAAAAATTTATCGAATTCAAAATGCATTATAATTTACTATATTAAGACATCATAGATTTTGTCTCGTCAGTTGAGTAAGGGGATGTTGGCAAGGTTCGTAATCCCCCCCAACCTAAGTATGTTTAAATGGTTTTGGACATAATGCTTATAGGGTAGGTACGTGCGACATTGATTTATCCCTAAATTATACCATTTTGTAAATATTATTAAAAAAAAGGAAATCGACGAATTCAGATTCACGTATATGCATAGTTCCCGAGTAGTTTAAATTTCGAAATTTCACCAATAATATATTTCTTAAAACCATTATTTATCTCGGGTGTGAGAAAAGAGATTGATGTATATAATGAAATCAGAATTGCAAATTATTTCAAAAATATTTTGTAAGTTCAGGGATAAATCAGCCATGTTAAGAAGGGGGGGGGATTTAGTTTGTGTTTTAGGCTGTGACGGATTTATCTTTACGGAGTATACTATATACGTACGGACTATACGTGTATAATAATGTCAACTATGCCTGTGTGTGCGCGAAGCGATAAACACTGTATTTTATTAACAAAATATTTTTTTTTCTTTTTCGTGCATCACATATTTATTATTCAAAATATTTGAGGATTTCATAGTTTTCTTCACCGATTTGAAATTTATTACGAAAATGTAAGCAAATTATAGATTATATAGATGATTTTAATGCATAAACTAATATTTGATTTTATTATTTTAAGTTGAGATGATAGAGATATCTGTGTTTACATCGAACTCTGTTGGTTTTTAAGAATATATTTCATAATACGAAACCTGCCTATAATAGAGAAGAATGGAAGTATTTAGTATTGACAGCAAAGGATCTAAGTGGCCTGTAATGGAAAAAAAAAAGAAAAATTCTAAGTGTTTAAATGATGTCCTACTTAACAAAAAAAAAAAAAATGTTTTTATTCTAACACTATTTTTAATTTAATTTTTTTAACAAAACAATTTCACATAAATATTTTTTATGTACCAGGTTTTTTTTTTTCTATTGTTTACCTCGTAAGTTATAATTTAACTTAAAGATCTCTAAAATAAGATGGAACATTTGATATCTGTACAAATTTAAAAATACACTTAATAAATAACTCTGAACATGTTTTGATAATTGATAGCCCTCCTCCATTGATGATATTCTTAGCTACACTCTTGCACCCTACCGTCCAAAATTTGCTCGCCGCTTTCCAGAACAAGTTCACCGCTGCTCGGCACCCATGCACGACCACCCTCGACCACCACTGATTCAGGCGAAGAAGAGCGATAACGCTTTCAGTGCATCTATGCCTAAAATATGTACATCGGTTCAGTGTTCACGCGACGGGATGATCGAGACCTACGTTCGCGCGCAAGGCAGTGTAGTCGTCCTACAAGCTTTCGAATTTCCGCATTCGACCGCGGACATTCGGATTTTGTGTCTGGGGGAGGGAGCAATTTTTAACCCGACCGATTCCACGACACGGAGTCTTGCAAAGGGGCAGATGTATTGTTTTCATCTGGCGGGGCCTCGGTACCAACACGAGCTCCGCGCACTGATACGTCGTACCTTGTATTATCATCTCTTCGTTAATAAACACACTGGGAACGGCGAATACGAAACTCAATATCCACGCGCAGCCGATCAACGCTCTGGCTCGGCGCCCTGGAAAAAGATAAACACGTGAAAAATTCGATATTTATTTCGTCCGACGATGCTCAAACCGACGCATAGTGGTTCAAAAACGAAAATAGTTTACCAAAGTTCGACATTTTCAATTTGAAAATACTCATACAAAGATAGAAAAATGTCTTGCATAGTACCCAAAAACGTATAAATGTGAAAAACTTGTTGTAAAATATTATTTGATTACATTACGTACACATAAAGTTATAATCGAAGTAGACAAAATATAATTTTTTTTCAAAACTACGATATTTTCTCAATAACCATCATATAGTTTAATTTTCTTCGACAAATAAAACAAAATAAAATCAGAGTGCTTATAAATGTATTTATGTTAGATAACATACAAAGACAGTATTTATTGATTCGATTATGTAGTTACGTTTTATTAATCCCGTATATGGTGTTTGAAATGCACAAAGTTACTAATGATACATTTATTCGTGTTTCTGAACAAATTTAATAAACATATTCAACGAGTTACACATAGTGATGCAGTAAGAGAATATTCATTAGCAAATTATTACCGGGTAATTATTATTATGGTGGAACTACTGTACTAGATAATATTTAGTATTATACCACCGACAGTTATACCCTATAGTGATTACTGATTGTTATTATTAATATTACAATTAATTATATATATAATTCATATAATTTCATAATTATAAAAAGGACATTGTATAACTTAATGAGATGTTTGTTATATTTTAATTTTTTTTTCGGTTTACTATAAAAATGTATTTAAATAAGTATTCTAGTTGTTACTTGTTAATTGCACCAAGAATTAAAACATTTATTTCCTTCATATTATATAAAACACAATTATTTAAATAATATTTATGATGTGGACGGCGGTTAAATTAAATCAATGAGTTAGAAAATTACCCAATATTCTCTATCTTAGAGCATATTCTCTCAAAGAATAATTACGGTAATTTTACATCACTAGTTACACAACGGTATCAATACCATCACATTTTATTTTATTTTTTTCGGTTTTGAGTCGACGATCCCACGAGTAGACTTTAGTATTATTTCAGTAGCGCCACCAATCAACCTCACAATTCAATGTTTACAAAAATATCATTATTAATCGCTTATATTTGCTGTTTTTTTCCTGTTATGAGCATTTGAAGATTAAACGCCCTTAGGTGAAAATTAATTTTATAAGTGTATATAATTAAATATTTTCAAATTAAAAAAGTTAATTATTAATAGCAGAATATAAATAATTTTACTTTGATTTATACTTATAAATGTTTTTTTCTTTGAAAAAAAAAAAATTATCACAAACGGATCTTTTTAAGAAACCTAAAAGTTTTTCACGTGAGGCATGTTTTGAGCTAAAAATCAAGATACGTTCAGGCCCCTTAAATCGATGTACGAATACGGATTATTATTTTTATTTATATTAATAGATCATTTCATAAGAATTCTGAGAAAATTAGAATTTTAGTTAAACATTTTGATTTTTGAATCACTGTGCGTCGGTCAGGGTGGTTTTGAAGCGCGCGTATACTCACAGCTGCTGGAGAAGTTCATCGGGTGTGTGATTGCGTCATATCTGTCGATGCTCAACGCGACCAGCACGTACGTAGATGAATACGTGACGACCACCTGAAGACAAAAAACAAACGAGTGCGTGAAAATACGGAATTACAAGATTGTTTTGCGCATGGTTCGTGTGGCTGTTCAGTGGTAAATTTCAATATTTTTTTTGAGCAATATTACACAACAACATGGTTTCTAGATACTTTACGACATCCCGGCACAACGGAAGCACCTGACTACGTGGTTTTCTACGTGGTTTTCGAAAAATTTACTTTTTTTTTTAGTAATTTCAACCGTGACATTAACACTACTCATGATTACTATGCATGCTCGTTTGTATAATCGTCATCGTGTACTAACAGTTTACGTGGCATAAAATATTTTTTACTTTCTTTTTTAATTATGATTAACACAATGTATCATAATTCATGGATTTTTTAGTAATACTCGATGCATCATATATTATCACATTTATAATACTATATATATATAATATATTGAAAAATACACATTTATATATTATATTATTTTTTCAGCGTTTTAAAATGAATTAGTATATAAAATGTCACTGTAAAAGTTTAACCCCGAGATCAAGTAATGATATACTAGAAGTTAACATTATTATTTATTAATTACAATTAGTAAAATTGATAAAAAAAAGAACCGGATGGGCCTCGCTCTGCTGTACAGTTGGGAGTGGAGTGCGACTCGTTTATAGGATAGGTCATTACAATGGATTTGTTAAATTTGAATTCAATGATAGGTATCATTGTATACAAAAAACGATTCTGAACGGAGATGATATGTTTGTCTAGAATATAATACAATGTTATTTATAAATATTGTAATAAGTATATTTTATTTTGAAACGAAAAATGTAGAAAAATCGAAAATTTAAATTGTCTATAAATAAGTCAAAAGATGTCAAAATACTTTGAAAACTTTATCATTCATAGAAAACGTCAATATAAACATTTGGTGAAAATTTCAAGTGTTTGCGTTATTTGGTTTTTGAGTTAGAGCAAATTCCAAAAACCGATATGATTTGTCAGTCTATAGAATATTTTATATTATATTATTTCATATTATGTTTTACATGTAAGTATGTATGTCAATATTCGCTGTTCGAACGCTTATGAAAAAAATTGTGCTTATGGATTTCAATAATTTTTGAATGACAATAAGAAAATGTTCAGTGGAATCTTTTATTAAATTTTCAAGTATTTTGTACCAGCTAAATTATAAAAAAAAATTTTTAAAAAAATCGAATATTTAAAATGCTTATAAGTAGCTTAATAATATTTTGAAAAAAATATGACATAAAGGAAATGCCAATCTTAACAACTGGTAAAAATTTCAAAAATCTTTTTTTTTATCAGTTAAGGAACAACTTATAAGAAACCTTGTATTAAATTTTCAAGATTTTCTGGTTGGCCAAAAAAATCTTATCGTTATTTTTAAAAAAAATACTTAAAAAAATTGAAAATTTCAATTGTCTATTAATAGCTCAATAAAAGTCAAAATACTTTGAAAATTTAACGGTATACAGAGAACGCTAATCTAAACATTTGGTGAAAATTTCAAGTATTTACATCGATTAGTTTTTGAGTTATAGCAAAATAAAAAATTTGATTTTGTCGAAAACTGGTTTTGCGTAAAAACTCCCGTTTTTCCCTTATTTTTTTAGGGTTTTTCCCGTCGCATTTAAAAAATATTGAAATTTTTTACATTTGATCCCCCAAAGTACCAACTAGATTCACTTTCCTTTCAGAAAAGTTGCTACATAAGCAAATCGAAGCATTTTTACTGCCAAAAAAGGTGTCGTCAGACACAAAAAAAAAAATAAAAAAAAAAAACACACATCATTGTAAAACCAATAAATTCCATCACTCCGTTCAGAATCTAAAAAAAACACATATCGTTGTAAAACCAATAGATTCCATCACTCCGTTCAGAATCTAAAAATTAAAAAAAACCACACATCATTGTAAAATCAATAAATTCCATCACTCCGTTTAGAATCTAAAAACGCTATTCCTTGCTATTATTTTTATTCATGTTTGATTTGGTTAATATTGAAATTTTCTATATGAGTAATAAGGCAATCATAATCTAATTAATTAATAAATCTGTTGTATATATTGATCAATTTTGACCGACAAAATAAGTGAATCCTAAGATGTACTTACATAATATTTTTAGTTAAATCCCGAACAATATTATGATTTTTAGCTATTATCGAGCACAAATGGTAAATTTTAGAATTTATAAGACTAAAACTAGCTTTACTTCGGGATTTGACTTTATAGGACACGTGAAATGTGCTTTTGGGTCTATACCCTTAAGTTCGTCACTGTGTTTGAGTGTGTGTAAACAGTATTTATTAAAATACTTGTGAGCGTCACCCAAAGTAGGTAACCACGATTGCGGTCGACTACTATTTTTCTAACCAACTTCGTTATGAACATTGTGGTCTATGCACTATTGTACATGATATTAGCAAATGTATTAATTCACATTGCATGATGTGCGAGTACGTTCTATAAGACACTTTGGTATGTGTAGATAATAGTAGTAGTATAGAAACTAGACGGGAGGGGGGGTTGAGAGGGCTTTGTCTTCTAAATATATATTCATAACCGTACCAGATTAAAAAATAAATCTCAGAATTTTGTGTTTGATATTGAGATAAAATCTAATCGTGTATGTCCGTGATTCTCAATGTTTTTTTTTTGCAGAGTCCTTATTTTTCTAAAAAAAATGTACAGAGCCCCAAAAATCAAGAATTTATATTTGAGAAAACAAAAACTATAAATTTCATGTTGAGAAAAACACGTAGCCCAACATTTAGTTTTTTTTTAGAAGCTCAGATTTTGTCAGTTTGCTATGAAAACTGTGGTTTTTTTACCTTATATTGATAAATTAACTTTATTTAATTTTGTGAAAATATCAGCCAAGCAATGAAGTCGAAATAACTATATTTTATCAGTAAGTCTGAGTTGTAAAATAAATTAGTCTTACTAAAATATACAATTTATTGCGAAATTCAAGTAATAGTATCAGTAACTAAACTTTGTCAAATAATGTTGAATTTCATTAGAAAACTGATCGTATATTTATGAAATATTTTGATGAAATCAAGTAATGTAAGAGATTCACGGTTTTAAATTTAACACGAGATAATAACTAAATATAATACACAGTATATTCAAAAAGTTTCGGGATTGATTCAAAAAATAAAAATAAAAAAATAAAATACAACAAACGAGTTAAAGCAAACAATTTGATTTAATTTTCAACATAGTCTTCTGACTTTCCTATACACATAGTTGAACGCTCGTATAATCGCTGGAATGCTCTGAAGTAATTGTTTTCTGGAATTCTTCCTAATAGTTTTGTCGCATATCGTTTGATAACCCCCACACATCAAGATGCTCTTCATTCATGCTAGTTTTCAGCTTGGGAAATAAAAAATAATCAGCTGGGGCCAGATTTAACGAGTACAGTGGGTGGCATATAACATTAATGGATCTTCTAGCCAAAATTTGTGTTACCAATTTCAAAGGATGTACCGAAACATTATCATGCAACGGAAACCAGTTATTTCCGTGATAACGTTAGCGAGTAAGGAATAAACTTAGCACACACTTTTATTTTTCCAGGAACTTAGTGAACAATAGTGTGGATGCTTCCTTTTTTAGTTGCTCAGGTAAAATGTTAAAAGATATTCGCGTTTATGAGATAGAGCAGAATTTACGATTTCCACATTTTTATCATAATTGGAAGTTGGGGTTGTCCTTCCCTTGGATCGTCTTCCAGTGATTTAAGACCGTTTTGAAACAGTGGATACTAATCAAAAATATTGGTACGACTTAAACAAACATTACAAAATGCAGTTTTCATAATTTGAAGTTTAATTTGGGTAGCACTTTTATTTTATTTCAAACAAAATTGAATTACAGCTCTTTGTTACATTGTATAAATCGTGACACAATATTAAAAAAAATCATATACTTCAAATCTGTGCAGGTGATTAGTGAATCAATTTATCGTTATTGAACTTTTCCAGTCTCTATCGATGCGTATCATACAATGTAGTTCCCATCAGTGGATTATAAATAATTCTTTATACACAGATATTGAAAAATTACCAGTCCCGGAACTTCTCAAATATACTGTGTATATTATTATATAAAACACTGAAAACTGATTTTAATTTGTTATTTTTTTTTTAAAATTTAAATTTTGAGTTTCAACGCTATACCGATGAGGGCTTGAATTTCGGTATCTATTTTAAAAATCAATTTTTGGGTTCCCTTCGGTGGTTAACAGTTCTGTGAATAAAGGTTAATGGATAACAATAAAAATAATAAAACATTTTAGTATCTAAAATATAGGAGTCATGGGTTTATTGAGTCAGCAAAAAATATATTTTTTAATTAAATATATTTCAAATTGTATTTTATAGTCCAAGAAATTCCGAAAATTCTGAAAACCATTAAATGCGAACAAATAACGTTGGTACGAAAGAAAAATGTTGGTATGACTATATATTTGTTGAACTTCAGCCGAGGGCAGTAAAACCGATTTTCTGGTTCCATAATGAAATAAAATTGTTATAGCAGACGTAGGACCATTGTAACAAATCTAATATCTGCCAAACAAATTGAAATATAAAGTTAATAAACTCGAATGTAACGAAAAAGGACACAGAAAACTGTCACTGTTTCTAACCGTATAGAAACGTTTCTCCGGGTCATCATGTACGAGTATTGCTTCTTGTTCTTTTCAAATACAATATTATATTGATAGAACGGTGATTATATGTAGCAAAAAGATTCCCTTTGAGGCTGTTCAAAGCATTTGATGTATATTAGGTTGACGGTATTAGCTTCATAGACGCGTAAAAACGGATCGATATGTATAATAATTTATCACGAGATTAATTCGACGTTCACAAATAATTAATAAACTTATCATATAAAGCGCTGCAGTTGTATTGTAATGCAATACTACATACAGTATTGCATTACTATATGACTGTAGCGTAAAAATATGCATATTTTGTATTTCATATTTTGGTAGGGGCTTTAATTATATGTCATCACCATCCACCGCTATCGAGAATATTTTTAGTTTTTTTTTCAAATTCTGTACGCATAAGAATTTTTGGAAGAGTAAATTTATATTTAGGGTTTGTAGAAAGACTTAATAAGTTCATGCGTAACATTGTGATGCGACTATATTGACTGTAATGCCAACAATTTGCAGTTTTTACGAACGTTATTTTAATAGAAAGTTAATAGAAGTGTTCGAAAAAATCACGGATAGTTATAACAAAGTATCAGTTTTTTAGTAACACCTCGATAAATGTTGGGTAAACATTCGAGTTCGCCTCAAAACGTTTTTAGAATTTACAAATCACAGTTAATTACATTATTAATTTTTTTTTTTTTTTTTTTTTATATAAAAGAAAATTTATATTGTGTTAGAATCTGTCAACAATAAGCAAATTTACTAAACGAAAAATAAACTTAAAATATGGGCATAATGAGCAGGAAGCTGTCGTACAGTCGCACTTATTTTTTTTAATCAAAACATTTTATTGAAAAAATTAAAAAACTAAACAAAATATAGATGATTTATAAGAAAATCAAGTAACCATCATTATCGTATGATATATAATAAAACAATTTGTGAATATTTCCAGGTTTCATGTTCCTTTCAGAGAAGTTTGCGAACAGATCGTTTACTCATGTCGGAACGGATGTTATAAATGTCTCATCTACACCAGATCGTGATGAAAAATCTTTGAAAAAAATCAATACTACGTGTTTAATGCAACTATGACTTATACTGTGCACTTTTATCGAAATACTGTTGTGCATATCCGCCTTTGTGGTGTACTAAATTTGTTTCCCTATCACTTCTTTGTCAACTATAGAAGTCACGACCGATGATTAATATTGATTGATTTTATACTAAATAATAATATCCATACAAAGTATGTTAATACATATATTATACGTTACCTGTAAATATTTGACGACTTTGCAGGCAATCGGTCCGGCTGACCAGGTAACGGTTGTTCTCCATATCATGTCGATCATCACGCTCACCAGTCCCACCAACAAATCTGTTTGAAAACACCGATTTATTTTATTTTTTGTGCATGTAAATATATATAGGTATTTGCATTGTCACAGCTATATACACTCCGTGTTGCCATTAGTAAATAGTATTTTGGTATTTATTAAAATACATCCCCTTACTTTGTAACACCCTTAGCAACTACCCATTTCGCTAACCTCTAGTCAAGGTACTGGTTACCTATGGATAATCGATATTATGTGCACGTGGTTCATTGCGTATTATTATAATAATTTTTATCGATATTTTTGGATTTACGGACGCGAAGCTCGATTTCCAGCAGACCCTTGGTATTATAGAGGTAAGGTGCACAGTTTAATAACCGATGTTATAACTAACCGAAATATTTTAAAATTTAACATAATAAGTTTAATATCTTGACGAAAGTGGGAGTTTGAAAAAATGTGAATTGCAGGTTAAGTTCGTCGGTCATGAGCAAGAATTGAAAAACTAAATTTGATCGTAACATCCGTTGGGCATCATGTATTTATGTATATTATATTACAACCATTTAAAACATTGTCGGAGCAGAGTTTTTCAACGAATCAAAAATATAAAATAGAGATGTATAATCCGAATGTCGAAAATGTTCGATTACCTTTCTGAAATCTGAATCAGAAAAAAAAAAACGCTATGCCAATATTATTGCACTGGGAGTGATGTGCCGCGTACCTATCAATGTGTAGTACCAACGTTTCTCAACCTTCTTAACGTCTCGACCCCCCAAAATAGATAAAATATAAAACCAGTCACCTTATGCCCCTTCCCTTCCTTATAATAAAAAGTAATTTATGCTCTTATCTGTTTTACCAGTTACATAATATAAATGGTGTATTTATACTACGAAATAACTTTTTAATTTTTTCCATTATGATTGTGTATACATTTTTTATTTTTAATGTAAATAAAATGTTTTTTTCTACACCAGAATTTAGTTAATTCTGACGAATGCGACGCCTCATCTAGGAGTTCTTAAAACCTCCGGGAGGAGGAGAAAGCGCTGATGTTTACTATACATAGTAATACTAAGGCACTATAAATGTGGGTGTGATCGTCCGCCATTTTGCGACAATTGATACATAGTGATAACAGATTCAGGCCATTCAGCTGAACGTCATAAACGGAAATTTTAAAATATTGTAGTCATATTATATTAATATAACATTATGTAAGTTTTATGTTGTGTGTGAAACTATAAAATTCTGGGTATAAAAAATGGATGGTTGTACAGCGGTAAATTGTTCCAATACACGTAACAAAGGTTTTCGTCTTTTTCGGTTTCCAAGAAACCCTGAAAGACGAAAAATTTGGTTACAAAATTGTCGCCGTGATAAATGGTAGCCTACAAATTCTTCTGAGTTATGTGAAGTATCTAAATATAGTTAAGAAGGCTTAATCATAATTTATTAATACAATTTAGTAATTTTAATATTTTTTGTCGTTTTCTTTTGAACATAGTTATTATTTATTATTTTATATTTTTCCATATTCCAACAGATCCATTTCGAAGATTGTCTTTCTTCAAAATGGATCTACTGGAATATGCATAGGTAAAATATACAGTAATATTTTATTATATTACAATATTAATATCCAATGTCTGTTCTGAAGAAAACGACAAAAAATATTAACATGACTAAATTGTATTAATATATTATGATTAAGCACTCTTAAGTTTAATCTAATACTTACTTCACACAACTCAGATCAATTTGTAGGCTGCCATTTGTCATGGCAACAGTTTTGTAACCAAAATTTTTCGTCTTTCAGGGTTTCTTGGAAACCGAAAAAGACGAAAACCTTTATTACGTGTATTGGAACAGTTTAGAGCAGTACAACCGCCCATCTTTGGTAGTATATTATTAAAGTTATATTCACGTGAGATTTATAAACCATATATTTCAGAGTTTAAAGGTGTAAATCATATCGACTTTTTGGTTTTACATAAAATCATGATTTAAGATATGACTAATCTGTATGTCTTGATAGTGACAACTAGTAATCATTTGTCGCAAAATGGCGGACGATTATACCTACTCCTATAGTGCCCTAGTAATACAAGCGATAATATTACGCGGCGCAAGACGGGAAAAGTCGGAAGATATTTAATTTGCATACAGAATTATCGGGTGCTTATAAACCACAACCGTATAACCGATCGCAGACCTCGCGGTCGAGACTATTCCATTAACAGGTGCCAATAATTTACGTACGTGCTAATTACATACGAGAACACTATATTTTGTTCGCAATGTACATATCGACTGCCACTGCAAACAGGTAGTGCAATCGCTACAACGCAAAGCGTACAAATCGTCGTACATGTTTCGATGTTTCTCTCTTGACCCTCATCCCGGTAACCGCTAACCGAAGTCCGTGTCGATAATAATAACGTACAACGCAGGTATATGTAATTTGTATATATTATGTTATATTCCATCGCGCACGGTTCGACGTACCCGACCACGTCTTGTACGCGTGTTGGTAAGAAAAATTAAAAACATGTCCGTACATTCAACCGTATACAAATAATAATAACAATAGCAATAATAATATTTTTATAGTTAGTACGTGCGATTATGGAACAAACGCGTAGACTGTAAGTTGTGGCTTATTTACGCGCGAAACGACCATCCGTAAATACAAGCACACACGTGTTAATATAGCGTCGTCTACTTATACTAATAATATACTCGTTACAGGTTATCACGTGTGTGCGTGAAAATTAAGTAGTGCGCGTAGCCGGCACCTATGTATTTATAGAGCCACTGCGTAAAGAAACCGCGGCCGATGCAGCGGCAGTCGTAATTAAAACATCGTTACGCGCGAAAGAAAAAAAAAACCAAGCAATAATATTATGTATAGAAGACGATCGCGCTTGCAGGTAATAACAGTAATATAACATCGATCAATCATGTGTGTGCAAGTATCACGTTATCGTGCCACTACAATAATAATAACTATAATATTATAACATGACGTTAACGAATATAATAATATGGTAAATGTTTATATTGCATACAAATATAAATAACTTTTTATTATTGTTATGTAGAGGCGTTGTTAGGATATTCCTGTGGTGCAAAAGTGCAGTGTGTTTTTTATTTCCTCGAGAACAGTTCGGTTAGAATTTTTCAATATTCCATGCAAATCGTATACGGGAAACCAGTATACTCATTATGGGACATTACAGATGACGTTAGGTGTGCACAAAACAAAACCGATATTATGTTAACAAACCAAGATTCTCGAAATCTATATAAGGGTTATCATAATATGGGGATCCATTGAGACGGACTAAAGGATAAGAAAGATGTCAATTATTTGTCGGACATGTGGTCTTATAACCTCGTAATAAGTTCCTAATTAATGTTTATACACCATAAAAATTAAGTATATTTGTAAAGTAAATAACATAGTGATTTGCATCCACGTATTATTAATAACGGTTACTGTGTAGCACCGATATTGCACGAAGAGCTATGTTTTAGATTAGCGCTTTTCAACCTTTTTTCATTCGCGTACCCTTTGACCTCTCACTAATGCTCTACGGACCCCCCAAATGTCAACTCGTCATATATTTTCACATACGATAGATAAGAATTTGCGAAATCAGTAAAAGAAAAATTTGGAAATATTTATTTATTTTAATTAGTATGTGCCACACAATGTATATAATTTTAAATAATATGAAGTGAACAATTTCATTTTAATGTGATCCTTGGGCTTGTTTTTGGCCGCTCAATTTTTTTAAATCTGCCTCTACAGATGTGAGGTAAACTCGTAAGTCTGAACTCATTGAGTCTATTCTAATTCTTAATGAACGTATATGACGAAAAATATGCCGTATATGGTCTCTTCACCGATACAGTGCTAGTGAACGGTATTAGAATATTGAACGTTTTGTAAGAAAGTTCAGGATATTCGTCTTCCACGTCAGTCCAAAAGACAACAAGGGACTTTTTTCAAGAAATGTTGCCTCCATTGAACAATACGTTTTTAGTTCAATCATTTTTTATTTTTCTTGGATTGATGTACTGCAGTTTTAAAATAGTTTTCACTGAAAGAAAACGCAATCCCATAGTCTTTTTACACATTCAGGGAAGTATTTTTCATATGCTACCTTAAGCTCATTCAAATGTTGAAGAATTGGGTCTTTGATATCTTGTGATAAGTTCATATAAATTTCACAGAAAAAATGATGTAGTGTTTCAAACATTACAGATATACAAACACTTCTGTTTGATTATTTTCAATACACGATTTTCAAAATTCTAGCTTTTTAACGAAAGATTCTATTTTGTCACTTGATTGGAATATAGACATTACATTGTTTTTAAGAGACAAATTTAAATGGTTTAATTTTAAAAAAAACATTGGTAAAAGTATGCTAGTTTTTAAAGCTATTCATGGTCGTTACATTTTTAATGACAGTTGAAAAGGGTGATCTTTAAAAAATATTTGAACCTCATTCCTAAGGTTAAACGAAGAGTAAGGACTTTGCCTCAAAATAACCATCGAACCTCGATAAGAAGTTGGAAGGTTTTGTGAAGACAATCCATGTTTTCATGTAACGATGAAAATATTCTAGAATTCTTGTGGCGAGACTTAATGAAATTTACTACTTTATAAGAACCATCCAGAACGTCATTCAGATCTGTAGGAAAAGATTTCAAGTTTGCCGATGGATGTAATGATGAGTAAATTGTATTATGGGGGATACAGTATTGTCACACGGAAGAAGACCAGAGTTTTCTTAATATCATTAAAAATGTCATTGATTCTTTGACTAACTGTGTCATTTAATAGTGAGATAGAATTTATTTATAGACATATTTTTCCCTGAACATACAATGAACTACGTTGTATACTCGTATTGTACAATTTTTGGCTAAATTACATTTTCGTCGATGGTGTTAATTTTACCATTTCTTGCGATATGATAGTTAATTTTCGAAGACGCTTTAACAGCATCTACACTAGTATTGCCCGAAGAGAGATAAGTAAATATATTGCACTTATTTTTATTATCTAGCAAACGTTAAAAGAAATTTATATTTTTGGCATGTTTAGTACTGAAATGACGATACGTGAAGGTTTCATACTGCTATTAGATAGTACTTCCTCACAAACAACACATTCATTACAATGATATTATACCTTTGTACATTAATTATAGTATTTATAATGAAAACCCGATTTACAATATTTCACAAATCACAATTACACAAATATTAAATTCAACAATTTTTATTTTTTACCAGTATGTTTTTTTTATTTCACGAACCCCTAAAACCTTTTTGTAGACGTTAATCTAGGTTAATCTAGGTTTTGTTAGGTTAATAAACGCTTTTATATGGATATTTGATTTAGACGCATCTCAAATTTATTTTGCGCAAATTTACCTGATGAACCGGAAGCTTATCGAAAATTGAATATTTCTTGAGTTTCACGAGGTTCCGTCTGACAGTTAAGTGTAATCTAGTGAGGAGATATGGACGATATTCGCCCCGAATGTTGACAAAACACTCACTCATGCAGATGATATTTTATTGATTTTATAATACTTTTTAAACATTTTTTAATTTTATAACTTTTTTTTTCGGTCAGTTACTAAAATTGAAACTTCGGGCCCATTATGGATCTTAATTTTGAAATTATTGATGAAAAATAAACGTAATTCTTGCTTGAAACCATTTTGATTGATTGTCATTTTTATTTTATACATATATTTATTTTTTTACAAGTTTTTATGAAAATATTTTGCGTTTTAATACTTCTATTTCTTTAATATTTTAATATATTTCTAAGCATTTACGGAATACAAATTTTGGCTGCGGCTCTGTTAAAGTCATGCATTGTAAAATGGTCGTAATAATATACATTTGTCGAAACCGCAAAATAAATGATAACAAAAAAATACTTGCCGGCCAGCGCAAGGTGCATGATGAAAAAGTTCATGCGGTTTTTGCGGGCTTTGTTGAACGACAAGGCCACCAGCACGGCTCCGTTGCCCAGCACAATCGACAGGAACAATATCCATAGCACTGTGAACTGTACGGTCTGTGAAAAAAAACAAATCGGTTTAATATTTTTCAAAAAATTACGCATATACCGTTTCGCGCTAAAATAGTTTAATAGTTACAATTGTTGTATCGCGTTGTGTTTAGTGAACGTATTATAACGCGTCTATTAAAGAAGATTCAAGGATGGGACGCTGATTACTATAATAAATAATGAATAATAACAAATATTTTATTAAATTCCAAATCGTTTTTAAAAACTATATTGGGTATGTATATTTATGTATGTACATTTTAAAATCAAAGCCATAACTTACAACTATTGTTTAACTGTTTAACTCTGTAGCTCATTGATTAATACGGAAATATGAAAATAAAGCATAAGATATTTCTCATTCTTATAATATCTCATTCACCAAATTTTTGCCAATTTATGTAAACCCACTCAACCTACTTGGATAGATTTTATATAGATTTTTAATTTACTTACTATCGTTGTGTTTAAATAAAGCGATTTTAAAACATTAGGTTTGAAAAATGAATTTCGATCAACCGTTTAATTTGTAATTTTTCGCTCATATGTGGTGAATGTGTTTTAATCGAAAACCAAGACTAATTCACTAACTTAATTCAGTCCAACGTTTTATGATTATTCATCGTCACCGCAGCTACCTGCGAATCAGTATTGTTTGACTGTTGTTTTGTTGGGATCTAGTTTTCGAATGATACAAACACAATGACTTTACGGCCGTTACATCTGATCATTTTAGTATTTTAGCATCGAGCTGGAAAATGTATTCTCAAGGGACTGATTCAGACAATGCGCTTATTATAACCAATAAGGCGATATAAACCGAATTTCTTATGAAAAATGATCATTTCGTAAAACATTTCCAATCTAATATGACATTCGGTACAGTCCGATAACCTGGAGGGTTTAATTTGAGAAAAAAAATGTATATTACATCAATATCATTGTATTTTTCGAGAATCTGCCTTCAAATCGAACATTAAAAAACCAAAACATGTGGTTTTTATTTAATATAATTATTTATCATCAAAATCAGTCGATGGGTAGTACACAATGACGATGACTGTACGCCACTGATTCCATATCGTTCCGAAACAATTCGTCGTCATAGTTATAATCGCCTTTCCCGTTAAAAAATAATTACGGAAAAAGTTTTGTTAAAAGTTTTACTATGTTATCGTTGTCATATTTGAGTATAATAACCGTGTGAATACATATACGTCGAAACGCACACCTCATTATGGCCGCCCAATTAAAGGTTTTCAACATACTATTATGATTGAATAACACGATGCATTCGACGATCATACTATAGTATTATTAATTATTGTTATTAAAAACTTCCATGTGGCCAATTCAACGGACTAAACTGCAGCAACGATCGCACTAACTATTGTTCTATATATATATATTAACGATACGACAGTAATATTATTATAATTTAGACACCAATCGCGACAAGGCAAAATTATGTTTCTTTTTCTCACATCTACACACGCACTCACACACACTTCTATCGTACGCACCCAATTGCGCGTGTGATGTATTATTTAATTTTTTTATTTCGTTTTTCTTCTGCTTTTCGTAAGTATTTCGCATCGTCTTCTGTTTTAAGCCGATTATCGTACGCACACTATCGTCGTTTAGGTTCTCGCGTCACGTACGACTTTGTGCCATTTTTAATGATTATTATCTCTCACATCATAATGCACACATAGCGTACGTACAACATAATATATATTGTGTATGTATGCGCGCGAATACGAATGTTTGCGAGTAGAAATTTTTTTCCCAATAGAAAAACCTTTTTTTTTTTCATACACGCGCTCGCGTTATACTCGCTTCTCCGTTGATCTTTCCGTACACGTGTATTGCGTACGGCACACGCGCAATCCGCGATCCGCGTTGCAGTCACTTGATTCAGAGCTTATGTAACACGCGTCGCTTCTGACAGTGTCCGTTTTCTATCATTTGATCAGAACATGCACGTAGTAACTCTGCAACGGTTTCCGTAAGAATTCGACTGATCCGTTCAAACGGTGGGACCGCGAGATGTTCGGTCGATAGAAGGATCGAAAAGAACTAGAACGCGTACGGCACGAACGCGTGTTTGTGCACGGTTACGATATTTGCACTCAAGGGTTCGGTTTCAAAAGCGTTAAATTTCATTATGTTATGAGATAGGAAAATGATAACAATGTTCCGAGTTGTTTGATTGTGTGTACGGCCACGGTAGATGTCTGGTGTGCCCAGTTACTCCCCCTTACCCCGAAATGTTTTAAATGGCGCCCAACAATTGAATTCGAAGAGCAAGGGGCCCGTATTTCAATTGACGTTGTTCAAATTAAATGTAATCTATTTTAAAATATTTGGTAAAAAATAAATTATGTTTTGTAATAGGAAAAATAGAACAAAATAAATACTTGAAGCTATTCGTGAAGAATATACGAGGTCCAAGGAAAATATATTCATTGGGATTAATATACCAAAATATTAAACGACAAATTAAACCTATGATTATTTAATTACTGATACATTATAATTTATTAAATATACCTACATGTTTTGAAATTTTTGTAGAATACATGTCCGCGAGCGCCTATGCCAACAACAATGTTTAATAAATTCTTCTCATTGGCTACGATAAAAGGATCAATGCTATAATTTTCTTCGTAAATTTAGAAAATATAGAAAATGTATGTCAAATTATTTGAATAAAATAAGTTATTGCCCTTCTAAATCAAGTGCCACATACTGCATATCAAAGATGGCCACCTTCTACACCAGGGTAGTTTTCACATCAGGGTGAAAACTATTAAGGATTGAATGTGGTTAACACTGAATTATTTGGGTAAATATTGTTTGAATAATTATAAATGTTGTATACAAGTCTAATTATAAATAAAATATTTATTGATAACATTTTGAACGTTCAAACGCCGTTGTGAAAAACAAAATGAACCATGCAAGGACGATTTTTTCGAAGTGGCTGGTTTTGTTTAATATGCCTTTTCTACATGTGGTTCGTCAGCACAATATACGTGTTTTGCGATCCGTTTAGCACGCCGTATTGATGGGGCGTAATAGTAATACTATTACCGTGTGCTCAGTGCCGCGTTGAGCTATTTTGACGCCTTTAAGAAAATTATAATTAAAAATCATATTCACCAGTCTATTAATTAGAGTCAGCAGCGTATTAATGGGTAGGATATAAGTGTACTACGCAAGAGCAATAAATATTTTAATTGTCAAACAAAAATAAGTTTGCACATCTAACGGTGCAATGTATTGACTGCCGAGATAAAATATTACGATTTACTTGTAACCGACTATTTTCGAGGGAAAAACGTACAGGAATAACGAAAATAGTTTACACGATAACAGTACAACTAGAACAAGCTCTTAATTAATTATTGATTAATTATCGTCTTGAAATATGCAGCGGTAGACTGCGGCTTTTTCGTAATATTTATGAACTAAATAATATGTATTATAGTTATACAGTTATACAAGAAAAATTATAATTATATATTTTTTATTTTATGTTGATCCTCAAAATTTGCCGCCTCATCAAACATCATAAAATTTGTCGCCCCGGGACAATTACCCCCCTTTCCCCCAGTTTAACGCGGCTCTGGCCGGAGGGAAGTGGTACATGGTGTACTTATAAGTCCACGTATATAATAATTTAGTCGTTGGCTCGCCTTCGAAATAATACTTGCTTGCACGCGGTACAAATGCACAATAAATTATCATATTATAATATATTTTATACATGCACGCATGTATGAATGATAAATAATATAATGTTATGCGATTCTCGTACGATACACGGCCGACGACAGCACATACCCATATCATGCGTGATATAGCTGCTGATAATATTATTATATCCGGCGTATAGAGTGATTTAATAATAATAATAATATATTTCAGGACCGTCCGCTCGCTAATTATTATGTTCCACGATGGTAATATGTATATGTGTCGCGCGCATGTGGCGTGATATAATAATAATAATAATAATAATAATTATGACGGTGACGCCACACGTGATCGCGAATCGTGATCTTGTCTTTGGATGACAATATCGTATTATCGCGCATTGTTACTGTACATTTATTGTTTCGTTCGCGTTTTTCGCGAAAATTTAACACGCACGCACTTCGTTTCTACGTCACAATCCCCCCTCTTAGAAAGAGCAATACTTTAACCGGATATTGTATAAAATGCATGTTGCTATTTTCAACATCGTATAAATGCAGTTAATGAGTGTTCATAAATCAATAACTGACTGATTAAATATCAACATTACCTACTGCATATTTTTGCATGCTTTGAGATTAGTGTAAGTTCTGCATATTTTTGCATAATTTAACTAAGATACTACTTACGGTCCAAAAAGGTATTAAACAAAAACAAAAAGATTATAGTTATGTTTATTTAACAAATATTTTACGTTTCAAAGGATATTCGGACGCTAAAATAGGTTACTATTTCATAATTATAATAATGAACTTCCTTCTAACACAAATAATAAAATTTTCAAACAAAATTTAAAAATATTTTCGATGAAAATAATAGACTGATGGTTTTAATAGAAATGTGGAAAATATTTCAAAGTAACAAAACAAATTTCAACGATTTGTCTGTTCAAATATTTTGTTTGGGTATTTCAGCCAATTTTAAATATGCACCAATAACCAGTGTTGATGTTGAACGCAGATTTTCATCCAACAAGTACATCCTTATAGATTTTCATTATAATTTTATAAAAATAAACATGGAACACACTTTAATAACTTATTGTCTTTCCATTTTACATACCTATTAAATTAAATCTGTCGTACTTTTTTCCTATTATGTACCAACATGCACAATTTATTTTTTACTTTTATTGTTAAGTAAATTGTACATGTTGGTACGTAATAGGAAAAAAAGTACAACAAATTTACCTTTATTATCTTTAAATATCTTAAATATTAATATAAATATATTTTTTATAACCTTTACAATTTACTTTTATTGTTTATTAAAATTGGAATTACATTACACATGTCTGCTCTTTTTTCGTACATATTTTGATTCTTTTTAGTGCATATTTTACAATTTAAAATGCGTATAAACCCTGTCTTTACTTATAAGTTATAACTTTTCTGTTCTAACATATGCTACTAAATAGCTTATTGACATTCAGGAGTGATTGGTAATCGTGATTATTCGTACAGTACTCATTAGTACTACCCAAGAAGGATAAGAACAGAGGGTTAGCAAATTGATTTGTTAATCAATCGTGATTTTCTTTTTTTCAACTACTAAATATTTTGCATTCCTCTTGTCCACTTTATTATATAATGTATGCAATAAAATGTGATTTTGTTAATAAAGTTTTTCATTATAATTTTATTCACTTCAACAATTTAAGCTTAATGCCTATGATTTTATGTTCTTGAAAATAAAACATTTAGTCTAGCCCCCCCCCTTTTTTTTCAATTCTAGATCCACGCCGGCACGTATATAATATTTATGAGAATAAACGGCAACTCTATGGGTATGATATTACGGTCGCGTACACGTTTATAATGTGCGCGGCGCACGCGTTCGTGATTCCGCCGAGACGTGCTCGTTCGCGTACGAAAATTGATACACGGCTCGGAAATCGAAACGTCCCTCTTGTCCCGTGTGCTCGTTTCCCGTATAACGTCACGTAATAAAACATGGAGAACCGCGCGAGCTGCCGTCGGCCGGAAAGTTGTTCGGTTTCTCGCACACCCAAAATCAATGAACTGTTCACGTAATTATGTATTATAACTTTGATATTGTCAAATACATTTTCGTGTAAAATTCGTTGTTACTTCTGTGTGACTTGTTAAGAACAAATTTCAATCGTAACAAAACAGCTGATGGGAGTTTTCAAACGACATAGTGTAACGCGTTCTCGGTGCTCGTACTATTATTACATTTGCAAGATGTAGAATCACACACAATACGTATGAAATTACTATTGCCTGGGGAAAAAAAATGGAACAAACCCTTTTGAATATAAAAATATATTTTCTGGTCGCAATAACGGCGGACTGTGGCGCACCGATGGAAGCATATATATATATATAATAATAATAATTTGGCAATCTAATTTAAAAACTAAAACGGCGCCACGGGTGGATATTCTTTAATACCGTCTCAACCTTTGGAATGTATTATTTTCCTATTTTTAAAACTTATATCGAGTCTTTTCGAAAAAGTCAGTATTTGATTTTTTCATCGTACTGGTCACGACTAACCCATAGCTAGGTTATTTTCGAAATAATTGTTTTGTCGTAAATCGTTTTTAATACGCATCCGCGAAACATGTAAATAACAATTCGTATTAATAATTTTTATTTTTATTCTTTGACTAGGATCGTTCTCGGGTGACTGATTCGATTGCTATTTAGATACAGCGCGTTCTGTAATTTGTATTTGTGATGTATAAAGCATTGAATAACATTAACCGACTTTTGAATTATATCGAAACTTTGCAACTGTTTACAGGATCGTTGCGGCGATATCAAAACGAACCCAGTAACAATGGAACACAATGTATATTTTAGATAATTTGAAATGAAATATAAATTCCCCGAAGAAATGTTCACTATACTGAATGTGATTTATTTATTGATAACTCCGAGTTTATCTTGTTATAATCTTGATGATTTCAGATTGATTCTAGTTCAAGTTAATCGTTGACCCGATCAGTTCATTGATGATTTTGTTTTGATTGACATAACGTTCTCGTTTTAAAGATTTGAAAGTACGAGTCATTTCTATTTTCGTTAAGAATGTTCGAAACTAAACGGACGCCGATGACATGCAACTGTAATCTATATTAAATAATTATAATGTGATGATATATCATACAATTAATAATGTGTAAGTAAATTCTATGTTTGATTGATTTGAATAATAAGTTAATTAAACACTAGTGTCGGAACATGTACATTTCGACACACTCAACGAATAAGATAGTAACTCAAAAAGTAAATGTTGAGTTTATGTTATATTCTTATTAAATCTGTACCTATTGTTCTTTATTACACCGTTACAACATTATTAATACTTCAATATGAACCAGAAATAAAGAATTTTGACATTATTTGTAATTTTTTTAGTTTTGTAAAAAAAAAAAACAGTTACTTGAGTTACTTCCTTTAAAAATAAAATGTCATCATCTATAAAAGAAGTATAAGTATGTTGAGTTACTTCTCATTATTTTTTTTAACACAAAGTGAAGTAACTTAATATTACTTTAGCCTATAGTACAAACAACCATACTACGTAATAATGAACAACTTTTGGAAATTTCCAACACAGATTTTATGAACTTAAAAACTTTGGTTGAGAACAGTCGGTTTAATTGGTCTATAGCTGATGACAAATCAAAAATTAAATTGAATAATATAAATTAGGTGTCCACATATTTCAAAATACCATCTAAATTTGCTATAAAGTATGACTTGTTTCAAGTGACTACATAAAAGATTTACTTATGGAAAAAAAGCAGAGATAAAAATATTGGATTACGAGCTATACTAAATAATAAAGCTTATACGGATATATTACCAATTGAAGAAGCTAAAAAAGGATTAGTTGTCATTGTGTAAAATGGGAATAGAAAACCTATCTCAGTTAGAATTATAATAATTATATTATATGTTATTTATCGCTATTTACAATAATTTTTACAATAAATTTTTACAATTTATTATAATATAAAATTATTATTTCGTGTAGAGAATAACTTGAGTTACTAAGTCAGAACTTTCAAAATTATTTTATTATTAACTGTTTTATAATTTTAAAATATTATTATTATTATTATAATTTTGTTGTTTTTATTTTCTAAACCAGAATCTTGAAATTATTTTAGATGGTGTGTTATTATTTTCGTATAATATTATTGCAAATACAAATATACAAAATTGTTATTTTTTATAAAGAATCGATAAAGAAAACTTGAGTTGTAACTTGTGTATTTTAATTTTTCGCATCGAAAACAGAAAATAGTCATAATTTGGGATACTGTATTTTGTGTACCGAAGAAATTTAAAAAAACAAACCTGGAAAATCCCGAAATATACATAAAAGGTAAATTAAAAATATGTTTTAGGTTCATATTCATAGATAATATGTTTTGAATTTTTTAAAACATTGATTTACCCACTAAATTACAATTTAATGTCAATTGTTTAGTCTATTTTCCTGTAAATTGGCAAAAGTGAGTTATCGCCTTATTCGCTGCATATTTCGATTTATATGATAATTTCCCGCGGGTATCGTTTACTTTAATTTGCGTTATTTTATGTTCCTAAATTCAGTAATAGTAATATGACGAAGAGTCGATGAGGCGATAAATGTTTATTTCTCAGACGCGAAATTTAATATTTTCTAACGCATAATGAATCGAAATTTTCACGTGAAACATTTCACGCTTGTAACCACTGCAAATTAATCATTTGAACTGCGAACTGTGATCCGTTAGATATTATGTTCCATCGTGTCATGTACTGCGAATAAGGTGCAAGTTTTTGAATGTTAAATATTGAAGACGTTCCAGAGACGACATGAATGTCCTAGTGCGCACGATATTAGTACCAAAAGGTACCGGAAAAAAAAGAAGAAAAAAAATATATAGAAAACAAATGAAACGAAACGAAACGTACACGCATTGGAATGCATGCAGTAGACGCACCGCAATATTGTGATACGCAAGTATTCGCGAAACGAATCTTATTTGCATTCAGGATCGGTGTGTTTAGCTCGTTCTGTGTGCGATTAACTGCAACCGCAGCACACTAGGACAAAATCCCGCCAACAAAATCTCGCCGGACAAAATCTCGCCGGACAAAATCTCGCCGCCAAAATTCCGATAAAAAAATTAGTAATCTTTGAGAATCCTTTCCACTGTCATGTAACATAAATGGTTTTTCGTCCACCGTGAATAAAAAAAAAAAAAAAAAATTCTGGTATTATTAAATCTTCCAGGGAAGACGGTGTATAGGGAAAAGTCTTGAAGCATACCCTACATCGCCGAACATTGTGTTTTAAGGAACTGATGCTGGGTAATACACTAGAAACTCCTGGTGTAATGTCTTGGCAAACTTGCGGCCACTGCATGAGTTGATTTACATCCTACATCCGTAGATAATTGTTTGAGTTTGGAAAAAATTTGCTTACCGCTAACTTTGGCTGAATCCGGTGGGTGGGAATGCACATTCAAAACTTTCGTTATTTCATCACCGATTGTGTGGACTCTCTCGAACGATACATGTAATTTTTGCTCACCAATTTTTTGGTGGTTTTTCTCTGGAGTATAGGAAACTATTATATACTAATAAATTATTGTCCTTGGCCCTTTTAACAAATTCCACAATGGAAAACGTACGACGGTAGACGCGTACGACACCAGGTACGGGTTTGTATTGATTATAACTATTTGTACAAGATGTTTTTCGAAAGTCATATCGACCGATCATTGCCAGAATTTTATGGCATGCTTGTTATTCGCACGACATTTTATCGCGATTATTTCGTGGTGGTTATTTCATTGTGTTTCATTTTATCGTGGAGTTAATCGTCGTTGTACACTTGCACAAGTAGCGCACCTATCTTAACTGTCAAACTGCGATAGTAACTACGTACATATAACTCTAAAAGAGGTTTCGTTTTTAACTGTTTAATGAATATTCTAAACGTGCTTTTTTTTTTTGCTCGGCGCGATTTCGTCCAGACGGAATTTCGGCATCGGGATTTTGTTCGGACACCGCACACGGACGTTAGCAGTCGTTGCTGCGGCAACACGCTTTCGGATGCAGAACTATTGTGCGCAATATACAGCGGTATATACAGCGGTAACAGTAACGCGTAATTGGGGCACGGCGATGGTTTGATTCACACGTCGTGTGCGGGATACGTACGGCGATTTCGCCAACGATCGGTGTTACCCGACATGGTTCGCCTAGGACCCTAAGCTAGTGCCGTAACGATCAAGTATTCCGGCGGGCCGGGGCGAAAATCCAAAAAGCGCACTGGTGTGTTTCCCGATTCAAAAACATTACAATTATCGGACATCGATTTTCGACAATCGCGTCAATCAACATCAACGACGTTTGAAGTTCTCGTGGACGAAATGTACAACGTTGACCGGTCGCGGTGTTCAACGTGAAACGCGAATTTTCCCACGCCCTCCCTGGAATCGCGACAGGGACGTAGGCACCCTTCGTCTCCGCCCTTGCTACGGACCTGTATAGTATTATCCTCGTCATGGAGCCCACGCGTCCGGTTTCGAAGACGTATACGAGCCGCGGGTGCGTCGTCCCTACAGTGGCGCATACAATAAACAATCTCGCATAGTTATTTTTAATTTATTATTTCGTAAAGTGCCGCTTTCGGATGGCTGCATTTTTTACGTGTGTCGACTTCAGTGTGTTATTTGTCCCGGTGCATGTTTATCGTAATGCTATAGCTGTAGGTTGTATGTTTTAAAAAATAAAGTTTTAAACGAAAACCGTATTGCGCAAGTTAATGAAAACACGAAACCGTGAATTGTATATTATTACACCGCGTGCATCACGAACGAAACGAGTAGATTTATGGATCCCGAGAAGTCGTCAAAATTGAATTTCATAAAAAATTATTCATTCTGTAAAAACGTACGAAAAGTATAAAACAACTACAATGGAAATATATTACTAATTGTATCATTATACATCCACGTGGGTTTTGTAAGCATACGTACGTCATTGTTATAGTTTATAATAGTAATTTTACGTCGGAGCTACTCAGGATGTCCCGGTTGTCTTCATATTATTCCCCGATTAATTTTTAGTTTCAGATTTTGAGCGTTGTACCGATTGCGACAATAATGTCCGGGTATAGTTGTGCAAAAGAGTACGACGGAATATAATTTTTTTTTCTTCTAATTTTTTTCAAAACGTTTTCAAATAATAAAAGTCGATTTCTAAAAGAGATTCACGTGTTTCGGAATATTCACCGAGAATAGATTTTCTCGCGTTCACAACGGCGGCTGGCGCGGAGAGCGGCTCGCTGCGATTGCCGCTGCTGTCCGATGCGAGTTGATAATCATGTTATTCGTGTGAAAAGCAACAACGGTACATAATATGCATATATTATTATTATTATTATTATTATTATAGCGTTTTGTACGTGTGCTATTTGTTTTCGACAGATTTATAATGGTCGTTAGTGGAAAAAAATAAATACTGGCCGTTCCCCGTTGTTGTTGTAGTTTCCAAACGATTATGACGTGCAGTAATTATTATTATTTTCCGTCCGAAAAACGTTTTAACGCGTTATCAATACACACGGTACGCGCGTCGTGTGCACGTTCGTACACAAGTGCAGTAAGCGGCCGGGTCAAAAGTCGTACGCGTGTAATTATATCGTACCATGCGTACAGTATACCCGTACCCGTATTCTATATTATTATTATTCCGAGCCGGGCGTTCGTATCGCAAACGGAACGCAGTTGTCTTCGGATTCGGATCGTCGCAGCCATCGGGCAAATCTAGTAGTTTCGCTCGGCACGACGCTCCGGAGGCCCTTTATGCGCATGTCTATGCGGTGTAACGGTCGTGGGGATTCGCGAGAGTAATCGTTTGATAATCATTTCAATATTTCCATCATTATTTCTTTTTCGTTAAATGCGTGCCGGGCCAACGGGGCAAACGAGCTCTGAAACCGATGCTATGGTCTGGTAGCGGCAGTAGACGTATTACATGTGAATGTTCAATGCATATCCGGAACGCGGTCAACGGGACAAATGTGTCGGGACAACAATATCGACGGGATTGGCGACGTCGAGTGAAAATGTCGTGTGTTGGTTCTGGGTCGCGTGCAACGACAAGGCTAACGCGGATGACAATAAATATTATATATTTTAGATTTTCTTTTTTACGTTTCTTTATTGTTTGTATTGAACAATTTTATGTCCATATGTAACGGATTTATTACTCAAAGCACGTATACGACAACGAACACAACAACTGCTTCAGCAGCCATCCTGAACCATTACTGTCGTTCGGTCGGATTTATGTTTTAATAATATTCTCATCGGACGACTGCTGCACTGCACTGCACTGTGTCATTCGAGTACGGTTGAAATTGATATTGTCGGTTGTAATATTGTAGCATATTTTTCAATCGATAATATGTTACCTCACACAAGCAAACGCGTAAAATACGTTAACTGCAGAGGAGAAGAAAACAGAATATTATAGTTTGTAGATTACAGTAAATATTAATGGTTATAAACGATTTCCTCAGGATTAAAAAAAAATAATAAAAATAATAATAATAATAATGATATTTTATCATATGTGTTCGTACAACATTAGATTTTATGTATATTACGTGTATGGGCGTAACGATGTAAGTTTTTTAACGCACAGTTATTGCTGAGCAAAGTGTTCTGCAGTGTTTTTTCCCCAACGCTCTTTAATAAATTTGAAAAATATCGGAGGTACCGAAATCTAATTTGCGATCTCAAATTGTGTACTGCATTTTATCGTTACGAGCATAAGTATACTCTAGTACGGTTTGCAATGACTATTTTTGACAACGGATATGAGGCCTGATTTTTTTATGGTAACTTTTCAACCATATCACCCTAAAAATGCTGGGCGTTTCAAAATGTCAACTATTTTTTAGATTTTGCGAAAACCGAGTAATGCATTTTTATTTTTTTTTTTAACTTTTCAGGCGTTTTGTAAAGTCGGGAGTAGATATATTTGATAATAAGCAGAGTAGTTAAGATCGTCCAAAATGTAATTTCAAAGAAATGTACTGTTATAGACTGTTATAGTATACGTTTAGCCCGGAATAATATTTACAGTATGTGATGTGATTTTTGATGGGCCCACATTAAATATTTTGAGACAGGTGTTCCACCTGTGCATCAAGACGAAAATAAAGTAAAATTAGAAGTATTATTTCGCGTTCGGTCAGTGATTTAAATCTAGTAGCGATCGTTATATTGGAAACAGTAGATTTTACAATGTCCCGCATCGCATACGCATTTTGCAGTATACGATATCGAGGGGATAAATATTACGATAATTTTTCGAATTTGGTTAGCTTTGGGATCCTCAGCAAAGGAGGGGAAAATGCTTATTTCGATTTCATACGTCGTCCGACCGGTTTTGATATTCAGTGCTATCTTAAAGTTTAGACACGCTTTATTATAATTATTATGTTAAAATATATTATGCGCATGTGAGCGCACGCGTGCCAACGCTTTAAACTTTTATCACGTATCTGTATGACGGAAATAATAATAATAAATTATCTAATTAAAAATCAATTGCGTCCTGGTGTATAATTCTGGTCGAAAAGGCTTATATATTATAATATTAAATACTCGATGCGCATAATATTAAATACCCGATGAGTAAGTGTCTAGAAAATCATGTCACTGATATTCAATCGTTTCTACATCCTGCTTCAAAAATAATCGTGTACAGTAGGTACACATAGTGCTGGACAAAATTATTAGAAAATTGATTTTAAAAATTAGAAGTCTAAAATTATCATCTTAAGAAATTGTCTTGACTATACAAAAACAATTATGTTATTGTTATCTTTTAAACATTTTATTTTAGTCAATCAATTTTTTTAATATCAATATTTATATATATTTTTTAATTATTGTATAATTTTTTTAAGGGGATCTAAATGTTCTTAATGTAATAATCAAAAATAAAATAGTTATAAAATAGGCTGATATATTATTATTATTTTAATACATAGTTAACACTATAACTCCAGGAAAACGGTTGCTGGTATCATTATTCTTTTTTTTTTTGTACATAAATAATTAATAACTGATCATTCAAAAATCAAAACAATTACAAGGCCCTTTAAAAGAAGTGTTCGCCTTAATTATTAAATATGATTTTCAAAATCAAAAATTAATATTATCCTTTTCAAATTTCAATGAATTTGAAGTTATTCTCATCTCTTTATAACATATTATTGTCCGATATGTGATAAAATCTAACGAATGTTTAGACATTTAATTTATATTATTCAGTTATTTATTCAATCACATTATTATAGATTTGCAATTAGTAGTTCAGAGTCGGTTTCTGTCGACCATTTTGATAGTTATTTTTCTTTAATTTTTACGATTAATTCAACATCATATAATTTATATATTTTTAATTAGTTTTTGAGAAATTACAATAAATTTAGCAATAAACTGTAAATATACAATCAATAATATTATAATCAGCTGTTACAATATTGATGTGTTTATTTATTATCAACTATCATATTATGTAACTGTTTTTAGTAGTGAAACTGCGTTTTATGCTATTAATTGTTATTACACATAAGTAATGTGTAAAATTAATGCATTATTTCCGATTAATAAGTATTTATTAACAAGTGAGTTTACAAAGTTTTAAAGTTACACAAATAAAAACAACGCCTACACAGGGAAAATTTCAGACTAATAGCTTTTTTCAAATTACTTTTGCTTTTTTAACCCTTTTTTAAAGTCCTTTTCTTATATCTTTTCAATTTTAACATTTTCGAAATATTATACGTTATTATGCAAAATGACTGCAGAGTTATCCTTAAAAAATACCAGGGGAAACTCAGGTTTAGTGATATAAAAATTCATAAAAAAAATCCGTAATACAAATGAAGTTTAACGCTGTATATTCATCCACGTTTTTGTTTTAATATGGTTGATGTTTCGTAACAAATGAGATGTTTTTAAAACAGAAATGCAAAATTTATTACTTTGAATTCAAGTTTTTTTAATCAATTAATTGTTGTGGAAGAAATGTTAGTTATTCAAGTATACACACTTTTGAAGGTAATTAGTAAAATATACATAATAAAACATAAAACAAAAATAATATCAAAACATTTCGAGAAAACAAAATAATATTGTCATTTGTTACATACTAGTTAAATATTGTTTAATCAAAATTATGATGGTTTTAAATGATAGAAAAAATAATTTGTTCAAAACACTTTTAGTATAATAAAATATTATAATTTATAATATATATTTTGAGTTTAACTTATTAATTCTAAACATTCTTTAAAAGTGTATACTTTTATTGTTTTCTCGTCATTTTTAAATCACAACGCTATTACTTGTGTGTTATACATCAAAGGAATCGTGAAAACGGTATAAATTCGAAGAAAGTTGAAAATAAATCATGTATAAAATGTCACCGAATTTCAATGACACTCTTTTTATTGTGTACATGTTTAGCGATCCTCAAATTTCGTCTGTGCTTAAAATTCAAGGAAACGAATAAGTTAGAAACTTTATTCTGTACTTTATCAACTTTAAAATATTATAAGATTAAAATGATAACGTCTCAAAAATGAATAAAAAGGAGGTACGTATATAAACGCTTTAAGTCGATTGTCTCTAGGTATGGTAATACTGTGTGCAATGCGCAAGTTTTATTGATATTATTTTATTTAAATTTTGTTTTTTATCACATACATTACATATAAATACAAATATAAGAATATGTTCTTACATAAATTTTGATTTAATAACGTAAATCGAATTTTTTTTATTGACTAGGTGACATGAAACTCGAGTTTTTTAAATAGGGGTTTAGTGTTCGCTGCATATTTTCATTAATTTAAGTCCTGTCTATTATAAATATGATTTTGGTCGAACAGCATTTGATCCAAGAAAAATGATCAAAAAAATAGTTTTACTTTTAACGGGTAATCATTTTTTTATTAGGCATAACGACAAAAAAAAAAAAAAAAATAATAATAATATTTAATAACATTTTTATAATAACCATAATTTTGTCGAAAATGCAAAAATAATATTCCTTTACATTCCGATTGAAACGATTAGCCATTAAAAATATAACATCACTGTATATTGAGTGACTTATTATAAAAGTGTAAAAATCATGTATTTTACATATACATGTGTACATATATTACCATAGGTGTAGTTCGACGATTTCAATTTAGGTAAAAAGTATCATTCGACTTTTCTCATAAACAGGGGCGAACGCAGGAAAATATTTCTGGCGGGGTTCTTGAAAGACTAGAACGTTCATAAATATCGTATTATTTTTATCTTAGTTACTTAAAGTATATACAGTGTATATTTAATGTATAAATAATTATCTTATTAAATTGTTAGTTTATAAAAAAGTAATTCAGAATATGAACTGTAGAAAATATTGTGTTTGTTTTCTAAAATATATACAATTTCGGGGAGGGTTTAAACACCCAAAACACCTCTCTGCGTTCGCCACTGCTCATAAATATCACGCATTTATAATACATATGCGTAACAATGTACCGCGTATGTACACTACTGTCAATAAAATCGTTTTAAATCTAGCGTACACATAAATATGCCTCGACTTACTTCGTAGAAATAGAACGAGTTTATTTCTTCGACCATGTACTGTTCTGTTACGTTCGTGTATTTCTGAGTGGTTATTTCTTCTTCGGATACGGTGACGGTCTCCATATCGTCGTTGTTTTCGCTACTGTCGTTTTTTCCAAAATCAATCTTTTTTTTTTTTTTTTTATGTTGATTTCTTTCCGTTTCGATTTTTCAACTATTGTCCGGTACGGTCTTCGTGCCGTTTATGACAATGATTGACCATTGACCCAGGTTATCGGTTAGTCCTCGGTGGTGACCGAATTGCCGCCGCTACCGTTCGTTTCTTGCTTGACGACTGACACATTTCTAAAAAAGAAATACCAAAAAACACAGTTGTTAATTATACTGCTTGTAGAAACATATAAAGTAAATCAAAATATTTGGTTAAGTTGAGTAAAAACGTTCGTTTCGTTATTACAACGTATGTGTAAAAATCATTGTTTTTAAACGGATATTTTTTTATTCGTATGATATATATGTACACATATAAATATGTCAACTGACATTTAGAGATTAAGTACTAGAGGAAATTATACACCAATGGTTCTCGATTTTTTTTTTATTTATGTCACTCTTAATCACGAGAAACTGACACTGCGTGTCACCAAAATATTAAACAATTTTGAGTGTAGATGAACAACTTTAATTTTGTTAAAAAATGCACTGTGTAGAAAAATAATTAACAAGCATCATATTTCAGTAGTGTGATTGCATAATTAGTAATTTATTAAATTGACAAATTAAAAAAAAAAATTTAACGTACAACACAAACACTTATACTAGGGGGTACTATTTCTACAGCTAGTTACTGTCTTATAGTCTTCACTGAAATTCACCAAACTTTTTATCAAAAACACTTTTAATGCAAAACTCAATTGATTTTATACATTTTTTATTCATATTTATTCACCGAAAAATCACTGTTATGTAAAAAGCTTAGATAATTTTAACTATTTCAACCTTGATCTGAAATAATTTTTTCACAAAGTTCATTTTTGAAAAAACGGTTACACACAAATATGTAAAACCCGACATCGCACACAGTTTTGTTAACCATATGTTTTAGTTTTGGGTATTTAATCCAAAATATATATTTCATCCAGAAATAATTGCACTACCAAATGTTCGGGACGAACACATTTTTCTTTAAACCCAAGTCTTCCTGGAATCTAAACATTTCTATCTGCAAAAAAGCTTAATTTCAGTCAAAAACGCTTTTGGGTTTAATACTCCAATCATTATTGGGATATAAAGAAAAACATTTTTTCAACGTTTATGCCACAATCTCATTTTTTTTTTTTTTTTTTTTTTTTTTTAGAATATGAGCTTTAACTTTAAATATCCAGATTTAATTTTCTTCATAAAATTAACGAACTAACTGAAATTAATGTTATTAAAAACGATAAAAAAAAATATGTAAATTAGTGTCCGTAATCCGTCAGTTAGTGAACCATGACTTATACTGTACTCGTACACAATACGTTCAGCGATTCTCTCTTGGACCCGTGATAATCGTCTAGTAAGTCTGTTAGTTTTCTAACCGAACGCGTATTATGATGATGTATGACATTATGCAGATAAATGGAATTAGTTTAAGTTAATATTTTAAGCCGTTGAGTACGTACAAATCGTTGAGTTCACTTCCGGTTCCTGCGCGTGCGCACCCCGCAAATCCTGGACACGCGATAAGTGTAAAGTATGTGTGTGTGTGCGCGTGAGTGGATGTGAACAACAGTGATGTATTATATTTTATGAGTAATACGGATTAATAGAGTAGGTATAAGCGAGGTGGAATCGTTTCTCCTAACGGAAAGTACTTCCGTTTCCCCAGACACGGTTACGACGAAGCGAAAACAGTGGACTATAAACTCAAAACGTCTTGAATTCATCCACTGCCGTATAGTATGTGCGGATAGCAAGTACAATGTTTTGGATAAATTTCAATTTATCTTGATAATTTGTCAATATTGTACTATATATATATATGTATATATTGTACTTGGATCTTACGATCCGTAAGAATTTTAAATAAAATAAAAAAATAAAGACAAGACTGAACTCCATGAATATTGCGTAGATCAAGAAGTTTAGACAAAGGAAGTTTAACGTGTTTATTGATTATTATAGAAGTAGAATGTGAATGAAAACTTTGAAAAAAAGAAAATTCAAATAAAAGTAGACATGATTTTTTCGTTCATAGTATAATATGTCAGTGTTCCGACACGATTTTATGTAACTAATAAATGTTGATTTAGAAAAAAATGAAATGTAAGTAAAACAATAATATAAAACGGGTAGACTTAATAAACAACAATAACGTACATGTGATTCGTCAGCTCGTTTATACCATTATATTAATAAAATCAAGATCGATTAATAAGATCGATGGATTAACGATCGGTTTTCGTGAAGAGTTGAAAAAAGTCGATTGCAATATTCGTTTCTAAACAATTTTTATCAGAATCGAATAGAAAAAATAAATATAAAATAAAAAAAGTCCAATATTTTATTTTTCCTTTCACAAATGAAACAATGCTTAATAATATACACGCAAAAATAATGTATTCACTCGAGCACCGTTGTATAAGGTTCGAAAACGGTTCTCCGCGTGAGACCGTTTCATTGAAAAATGAATCAAAAGTCAGCAGGCACATAGCCGTATTGTTTTACGGTATTTAAGAATATAGGTCGCGTATCCGATCACAGCGTGTGTGTGTGTGTGTGTGTGTGTGTGTGTGTGTGTGTGTGTGTATGTGTGTGTGTGTATGGATCGCAATAGTGAGTTTACGAGGTGTGAAAACGGGCGAATTTGCACCGCTGAGATAAACAGCATATCGATGGTTAAGTATGGCCCTGCAAGAGGCACGGCAGGTTAGGTCCGGCGAGAATACTGTAACATTACAACGTACACATTAACGGTTTGTAGTTCGCGTTTTGTATGCTCGCGATTGCGCGCCACCGCCGTAACTGCATAATTGAGTTTTCTTTCACGTAACACAATACAGTAAATTGGTCGAAACCCGACACATTTTCATTTCCCCGGTCGGCCTTAAACTTCCGCGCAATACACACTCCCATCTCATATCGCTTTCGATTATCGATCGCCGTTTGTACTCTCCGGCCTTTCTCTACATTCACATCGCAGCATTGCAACTCGTTCGAGTCGTATTTGAACGATGAATACTATAAAAATGTATCAACTATGTCGATGAACAGAGTAAATTACATTTTGATCGTAAACATTACGCGCGTTCAAGTATATATGTATATATAATACATTTTATCCTTTTTTTTATGATTATTTAATAGAAAAAAAAAGCTACGAATTTACGTAACATATATTGTATAATTTATGCCAGTCATTTTTTTAATTTTATTTCCGTTCAATTAGCGTGCTTTGACTGCACATTATCGTCTTATCGTGATTTTAACTGGACTCCAACCTAAATACATAGTGACCCACTAGGTGAGGAGCTCGGGTAAACGAACATTGGAAGCTCGTCCGTCCGGAGAGGAAAGCCACCAGCTGACGAGACTAAAACACACCGTAGCCCTACTCGACCCTACTCGACCACATCGACTTTCAAATGGTTTCCCTCCGTATATTATACTTTCGATACCCGTTTTTCTATCAAAATATTTATTCATACCTTTATTTCCGCGATGGTTAAAGACCCTCTATCCGTCTTATTCTCACACTACTAGAGCCGCACCTAAATCAACTATAATAGGTTTATGCTTCGTCCTTATACATCCGCACGTCCACCACTACGTATTCGTAACCCCATTCTTTTTCAGACGTTCCAGCATTCTGATCCGTTGAACACATTGTCGATCTTAGTGGTCTTATTGCAACCGTCCTGTATTGTAATCGGCGTCGTCTCATCAAATAAGACACATGTCGCTCGTAGACGCTTCCGTTGCCCTCGGACTTCCATCCGTAGTAATGCATTATATTGTACGTACGGGCATAGATTATTATAATACGATTATTATAATATGTATACGCAACAGCGCATCGGCCCCACGTTTATAATAAATAAATATTTATGCGTTTACGCACATGATGCAGCGTTGCGTACGTGACAACTGCTACAGCCACTTCAGCAGCCGTCTCGTTACTGTGATGAGAGCGAAAATGTTCAAGTTGAAAACATTTCCCGTGCGCCTCGCGGCGACACGCCGGTTCAAAAGGAAAAGGCGAGAGACAAAGGAGCTCGACAGGAGCAGGATATCTGGTAGGTATACCTACAGTGCGGTGTATAATTTACGCATACGTACGGTTATAGTAGGCTGCAGGACGCGGGGATTCGATGACTGTTGAAGGTATAACGGCGCGTCCATGTATTACAATAGTATCATATATTATGTACCGAATAATTACATGTGACAGCCGCGCGGTCACAAAATAAGTAGGGGTTGTTATTTGATTTGTAAAAGTTGACCTTTAGATCTCCCATGTTCCCTTCACTCAGCGCGTTGAAAAATTTAAATCACTCAAATAATTTTAGATTGAAGTTTTCCGACTACACGTTTTTCCGTGATTCGCACACTTAGGTACACGAGAAAACCGATATCACACGAAGTCGTTGATTATCCGGTACACGCGAATGTGACGAGCGCTCAAGTGAGGAAAAAATTGTTGGCTACGTGTATAGCGTGGCAGATCGTTTACCTTATTAATAATACCGGTTGATTTGGGTTCGTTTCCGACTGTATTACGGCTTGTCAATTCGGACATAGGTCCGGCGAGAATCTACGACATGTAAATGAATCTTTCAGCACGTGTTTTACGCTCAATTATGCAATGGCGAATGCAATTGAATTTTATAATACATAGCAGCAGCAGTAGTAGTAGTAGTTGTAATGTTAGTTACAAGTGGTAGGTATACATACGTGCATATTTAGTAGCGCTATAAACGCCCAATCTCGTTCGCTCGTTAATGCTTCTCAACTGCTATCTGCGTGAAATGAATTATGAATGAATCTTCACACGGGTTTTGCATACGGCGGGGGTGAGGTGTAATAAATAATATATGTTTATAATACAAGAACCTAAGAGGTTGTATATATGACTGCTGTAGAAGTATCGGACAGTCGTTTTTCTCTTTTCTTCCTCTTTCCAGTTTTGTATATGTTTCTAGGAATACAGTTCAAAAAAGGGCCAAGTAGATCATAGACGCATTTTTTTTCACCTCCCAAATTGAATGAACAAAGTGAAAGTTATATTTACTATGATATTTTGTTAAATCAGTTGAAAGTTAAGAAATTAAGGATTATGCTCGGTTAATGTGTACGAGAAGTAAATGGCCAAGTGAAAAGGACTCGGCTCTAGAAACACGGGAGTCATAGAACTCAGTTTTAACCAACACGTTTAACTCGGAGTACAGGCAAGTTGAGTAGTGATTTAATAAACCTACACCAAACAGTAAAAGAGACTTAACCATCAATTACATTTTATAATTGTATGAAATTCACTCCCGAATTCACAGATGCAAGTGAAACCGATTTTGCATCATATTATAATGTTTAATTGAATAGCCATATTTATTTAATGCAATTTGGTTTTATATTGTTTTCTTAAAATTAATTTAGAAATAAAACAGATTTATCAAGCGTCGAGTCTGAACTGTAAATATATAATATTGAAAATCGGTCAATGAATACATTTTAACATTAAATATATTTTATACTGTGAAGGTTGTATATACGGTTACACGTGAATTTAGTATTACCTGAAATGTTGCTCGATTGCAGTTACAAATCCTTAGACGAGAGGTCACGAAAATAAAATTGTTTCACGCCGTCGTTTTTCCGTTAATACGCATTTATTCGATATTCATTTTAGGAGAGGGTTTTCGAGACATTTTTTATTCTCAACCGGCTATTTATCATAATATTGCCACTTTATGTGACGACGATGACAGTGCGCAATGGTGCGGGGATGACGACAACGACAACGTTCGAAAACCGTAAAAAATGTAACAGAAACAAAAGAAGAGGCGGTAAAAGTAGATGAAAAAAAAACCGAGTCGTTCAAATAGCGGGCGAGTATATAAATTCTAGTAAGAGTTTCATGTTTTATTTTTTTTTTTTATGTGTGTGTGTGTGTGACACGTTGTCTAAGGTTTATTTATTTTCCGCTTATTTCTTGTGTCTCTTGCTACATTATATAATATGTGAGATTACGATTCTTATACGAGTAAGTTATTAATTTCTCATTTATTCGAATCGAAAATTAAACGCAGTCTTATATTCAGAAAATCTTCACTTTCCGTAACCTTTGTTTTTTTTTTTTCTATTTGGATTCAGTCTTAATGCAGAATCATATCACTTGATTTTGCTGTAATAGTTTTCCACAGGAGAGTGAAATAAGTAAGACAATCTCCGACAAAATGGTTACATACACTTTTTTGGAGTGTATGATATTTAATTAATTGATATAATTATGAAAACTAATTTAAAGACGGTGTATATAATTAATTATTATTTTGTATTATCTTGTATTGAAAGGTAATAAAAGTTGATGGAGGATTGTTCCCTCCTATTCATCTAATTAATTAATTTTTTTCATGCACGCCCCGAATTTAAATCTGCGCACGCCTATGATAACACTTGAAATTCTACAATCGAACGGGAAGTTTTCGGTAAGGTAGCCACAACCGGATTTCCATACGAACCCATGTATTATATTTATATTTTATTGATAATGACCAAGTCAAATCGGAGGGAAGTCGATTTTTATGTTGGAAAAATTATAAATACACCGCACTCTTTAATATAATTACCTAAGTTACCTTAGATACACCGATGTTGGGATAGAGAATCTTTAGAATATAGGATTAAGAACAATTATTTATTATTGCCGCATTAAAAAATAAATAAACGAATATTAGTAACTCTTATAATCAGTAATTTCTGTGCAACAAGTCGAACAAAATGTGTAATTAAATCTACGATATTAATGACATGGTTTTTTATTTTTATTTTCGGGCACTCCTCATTTGTCAACGGTCGGAAGTATAATTTTTTCCATATCTATCCTTAACGATTATGGTTTCCTCTGACAGGCATAAACAATAATTGATACGTTGACGCAAGACTACGTGTATAGGTTTACCTTTGATGTGCCACGCACCGACTTAAAAATTACTTTTCTAATAGATCAATATCAGCCATTTATTATATTGCATTTATGGCTATGATGATGACAACTCGTTTGGTTTTGATTTATTTTTCTATAATTGTTGTGTCACGCCAACAGTTCGGATTTGGTTTCCATCGTCCGTACGCGGCCACGTGGTTAATATGTTTCTGCCCTAGATTTCCGTAGACAGAACCCGTTGCAATATTGTCTTCGACGGGCACGCATTAGTCGCTCTACCGATTACATCGTATACAAAATCGATTTCCAACTTTCACACGTCATGCGTGTACTGTCCGTCTACGGGAAGTGCGGCATGTGTGTACGCATCGATTTCGCACCGGTTGCCGTTTAAAAAATAATCGAATAATTTGCATCCACAAGAGATGTATGGTTTCCGAGTCTTCTGACGATTTTCCCGGGTGCATCGGCGTAATGGCGATTTCACGCGACCGCTCGCAGTTAGTACGATCAGTATGGATCATCTACAGTGATCGCAAGGGTCAGGAGCAGGAACAGCGCCCACGAATGACGTGGTGTTTCGATAATGTTATATCATTACTGTTATTATTGTTTTAGTGTACGGGGATCATGTCACGACGTGCGTCGAGCAGTAAGCATGATGGCTAAGTATAATGCGAAATTAATGTCCCGTTAAGAAGAAGAATAAGAAGAAAAAGATAAATAAAAAAAAATAAAAAAACTATGACTTCTACAATAACATACAAACATATTTTTCGGTGATGCAGATGATATGCGTTGTGTATCTCGCGTTCAAGTGTCTCCGTTACATTTGTCTTCGCCAAGGCTGCAACCCGTTTCACTTGTAAATGTATATAAATCTCGACAAAAGTGGTCACGAGAAAAACACAGAAAAAAAAAAAAACAAAAACAAAAAATTAAATACAAAAAACCATTAGAAAACGTTTCTCGGAGTGCGTTATAGACGCGCGATGTACGCGATCTTCTCTTCGCGTCATCGCGTGTTGTCGTCACGAAAACAACGCGTGTTCAGGACACGGTGCGCAGCGAAACGGACGACGGTCATGCGGCGTTAGAGAATTTCGTTCGCCTCCCACCCCCCGGGCGGATGATCGAAAACACTGCCGACGTCTCATCATCATCGTCTCCACCACTAAATACGTAATACAATATACGCGTAGTTGATGAACAACACAACGGTATGTTCGTTTGACCCTCGAATTTCGGTCGCCGCGTAACGAACGCATTTATTGGAAGGGAGGGGGCTGGTTATAAGTGCCGTTGGTGGTTGCAATGATTATGTAACTGCATTTTTACGTACGTGAATTGAAATAAAAAATATTTTCCGATGTTTTCACAACCGTCTGTGGACGACAGTCCAATGTTCATATATATACTTACATATTTTCGTTTCGCTTTATTACCGTTCATTTTATCGTGTTCAGTTCATTTGCAAAAAACTGTACGCGACACCTATGTAAAGAGATGAGCATTGAGCTAAGAGTTCCTTAAACGGTTTTCGTTTCGTCCGGTTTTATGAGCAATATTGAAGTTATCATATTTATTAAGCTACACAGTTGAATAATATTTTCACATTCAATATTTACGACTTAGGTAAATCTTTTCTCGTCAATGAGGTAATGTAACAGATTTAAAATTGTTGCTTATTCTTGTAAAAATCCAACTAATCATTTAATAATATCTCCTTAAGTAAAGTAAAGTATCTGTAATGGAATTTGTGGTTCATTTCAGTTTTGATATTTTATTTTTTAGATTATGAAATCATTTTTTACGAATCTTATAAAGTGTTAAGTGTTATGAATAGAAACAGTTGAAAGGTCTAACTACTGCAAAAACATTTTACTGTCATCATTTGCGATCCATTCTAGAATTTAGCTCCACAATTTGATATCAATTATTTTCTACTTTTATGAGCTTGAAAACTTTCAGTTTACATTTTTAAAAATAATTGCACAAATTAATCATTTACTCATTAACAGAAACTATAATGTATAAAATCAGCTTTCGCGTTCTCTCATATTATTCTTGAAATCACGATATTTTTGCGATACCATATTTTAAGTTTAAATACGGTTATAATTATTTTGGAGTTATAACACTAAAAGTTGCTAACATAATTTCTTCACTTTATCTATCACTAACTTCGATTTTTTTCGATACATCTCGTGATGCTTCTATATTGAAGACAATTATATGAATAAAATAATAATTATAACACAAATATTATTACTACTGTTGTACGTGTTATTTATTATATCTTATGTTATTATGCATTGAGTTAGCTACGTACATCGCATTATTAATAATATAAAAGTTCTAGTCCCAGTGAATTATAAATAAATAAATATGATAAATATTGTGAGATCTCAAGTACGATTTTAGCGTTGAAAATGACGACTTCTTGTTTGGACCGCTGGTGTATTCTTCTACAACGGAGTAAGCGTATAGGGGAGAATAGAACGCTTAAAGCAGCACGTATCGACAAATTCGATTATAATAATAAATAATCCTGTATCGTACACGTAGCTGACATCCTTATAATAGTCATTTTTCATAAATCAATGTCACGAACAATCGCGGAGTGATCATAATAGTATTATAATTACCTACATCAGTCAGATATTGCGCATTCGCATTGGCCGTGGACGACAATGTATTTATTATACGAGAGGTGCTTTCATGCGACTTACGTGACATCATGAGCTTGATCACAATTTTGGCGCTCCAAATTATTGTTCATTTTCTTCGAATACGGTAAATATAATACAACGTACAACTGTGCAAGTATTATAGGAGGACACATAATAAATCCCAAAACAATATAAGCCACGGCAGTTTGTACTATTGTAGGTATAAATAGAACATTACATACATATATTGTGTTGTTATGTTCAGATATTAAATAATTCATGATAAGTATCTTAAAAGTCAGGTACGAGTTATTTAAATTCAAATCTATGGCAAATGATCTCAACGTAATTGTTGATTATTAATAATTTTATTTTCTTGTCGAACAAATGTTACGACATTTTTTCCATAAAAGTACACACGTAAATTCGTATTCGATTTTAATTTACTTATAGTTGTAATTTGGTCATTTTTTAAAGTGTTGCATCACAAAAAGTGTCCGGTTTTTCATGAGCGCAGAGTAATAATTATACTCAACCTGTGTACATCATCATTATACTTACAATACTCGTATATAAAAATAAAAAACATTTTTACTATTGTCTGCAGCGCGTGGTTCCTGTTTACGTGCGTATACGTATTCGACCGTTTACTTAACGTCTTATGGAAGAATTTTTTTTTAAAATTTTTCTTTTATTTTTATTTCATTACATAGTAACGTAAATTTCCCCAGTACTGTCGTCATTCGACTTTTCGTTATTATTTTTATTTTTAATATATTTACAGGTATTTAGTACGCAAAGTCCACTGGTTAAGTGGATTTTGAAGATTGGTTTTGTATTGTAACCATATAACAAAGATGAAACTCGGGAACTTTTACAGAATGAAATTGATCACCAACAAGAGTGCCTAAAAGATATTACCAATACCTTTCAGTTATAAGTTGAAGATGTGTGTATACGAAATATATTTATAAGTTGTCGTTGCGAGAAGGAACAGGATTTAATGCCATGTACTCGCCAAAATGTTAACGTCAAATTATGTTAATTATGTACTTAATAAGTATGTACCTACGAGAATTCCGTACACATCGTTTATAATGTATTTGCTCTTGGATACGAAACACATAACAATGTACGCTAAATATATACAGTGTATTGGGTTGTATTGTATAGTAACCTACCTATAGATACATATATACTATGCACTTGGTACGGATATTAAGTTCGACTGTTTCGCCTGTCTGGATATTTCGATTTTCGAATTGTGCAAAACTCGCGCGGTTGAACTATTCAAAAACTCTGCTGGAATCGCTTTTTTCAGCAGTGTAAAATGGCGCTAAGGATAAATAGCACGTATTTTATTGGGGAAGGATAAAGTAAATATCACGACCATGCATACTTTACAGTCGATTTAAACGCATTGTTCCGTTCAATCATTGTTCTGTTGTACGCGTGCAGTGGACAACATTATGCGAACGGTTTACTCTTCTCTACATTAAACATTTGCTATTACATTGTGATTAAACCCGATGCGAGCACAACACGTAAAATTAATACAAATAGTACGGAGTAAATGAGGCAATACGCATTAGAGACGAACGAAACCTGCTATAACGTATATGTAAAATAATCGAAATCTTATAGTATAATTATGTATACGCATTTGTCGGTGTATTTATTTAGTGAATCGTAACTTTTATCGAATGACAATGTTCACGTGATGAAAACGTGTAACCATATCTTCGCAAACGTTTTCATCTTATACTTAATTTTTCACTTACATGTTGTTGTACACAAATTATTTTCAACAATACATACGCCGTTCAATGGACATCGACATCGATTTCCCACGCTCGATGCAATAAATTAATTTAAAAGCGATTAATTCAATAACACTGAATGATGTGCACGATTTTTAATCTGTTAGTTCGTCCGTAATTATATAGTCTGAAATTAATTATAAAGCGTTTTTCGCACCACTACAAGATTACCTGTATAATATATTCACTAATCTACACTTAAAATGTTTTTTGATTATTTCAATAAAAAAATGATTGTTGTATCATAAAAAAATTTACAATTTCACTGCCGAGCAATATTGTCACAGATAAGTTATTATTTTCTTAACAACATGAATAGTTATAATGGGTTAGTAAGGATATTTTTTGTGTGCACATTATTCATCAATCAAGTTTTTTTTTATAAATATACAATTTTAATCTTTTTTTATTATTATTAAAAGAATATAATTTATTTTTTTGTCATACTATAAATAACAACGAACTATTAAATTATAATAAAAACAAGTATAATGGAAAGAATATTTAAAATAGTATTTTTTCGTGTTATTTTAACGATTTAATTTAATATATTGATAAGTTTAGTTCGACCAGTATATTTGGTTTACGTACTAATGAAATAGAATGCCGATAGTCCGATAGATGAAATAATGTATTCAGTTTCAAGTTTTCTAAATAACATTCTGCTGAAACGAGATTTTATGTATTGCAGTTATTCTATTATGGTACCAGCCTACTTCTGTAGAATCTTAATAACTTAAAACTCGATAAGTCATTCACGAAGTTTAATTCTCATAAATTTATCATTTCTCGAAGAATACAATTTTAAAAATAATAAACTTATAATACTCTAATAAATTGTAAAATAAAATTTGAGTAGCAATTTTATTGACTGTATGTACCTGATGATAGATTTTTGATTCGAAACCGGTCGTACTTTACAAGTATAATAATATCCCAGGCGAAGCATTTATTTATTTATATTTATGAACTATTTGTTTATTCATATATTAATAAAATTCCCCTTGACGTTACCAACACATTGCGATTAATCTTACAACTTAAATTGTTTCCATTCCCATCGGACCTTGAGTCATCTGGGTTCTGTCCCGAACAACAATATAACATGTTCTCAAACGTTTTACTACGCCCACTCGCACTATTCCTATATTATATTCCTCCGTGCGGTATTTTAATACGAATCCGACGTGTTCGGCATCTTTATACGGATAATTGTAATACGGAAGGAAAATATATACAAATGTAATACGAGGAAAAACGGTCCGAGAAGAAATCACATAAGATTAGATCAGGTTTGGTTTCACCCGATGCGAATTTTCGATTGTATTAAAATACTATTTTCTGAACAATAAATACGCTGAGTATAAAAACCGCTCAAAAGTAGACGGTAGTTCAAATATTCGTACGTTTGCGCGGGTACACGTGTAGTTGTTTATCAGTAGTCCGGTAATTTCTCGATCTACTCAAGTGCATATATGTTCGCAAACGGATTGTGTCGTCGGAAAACGTAAACGAACATGCAACGACAACCGGATTGCGTGCACGGTTTTCTCGTAACACGTCCGAGTTGCGTCCGCAATAATAATTGCTATTCCATTTCAATTCGATATACTCGCGTAAATATTAAATATCATAATAAATTATAGTTGGCTCAGCCTTATCGTTCATCAATACCTCATCTGTTAATTCTATCTAAAAATGCTGCCAATATTTGTGTGGAAATTAATTTCGCACGTATTATTAACAACACGGTTACATTCGTACTGCGTGACGGTGGTAATCTTAAAATCTTTGAAATGTTTGCGAGAAATACATACAACTGAAGTACTTGCATTGTAGGCGAGTGCGAATTGTCTTTACGAACATTTTCAAGCGGTAACGTTGAGAGGTCGTCAAGTTGAAAACGCACAAAGCTCATACGATTAAGTATGATAATAATAACAATAATATATTTAATCGAAAACGAAAGTAGCGAATTAATTTTTTAGTTTTTTATTCGAGTTCAAAATCCATCAGTTCACATCTAACAAACAAACGACGGAAGGATTTGGAAAAATGATTTCATTCGAAACATAATAATGTACAACGAATCGTTTTATAAAATCATTAAGTAACAGAAAAACTCGTTGACATAATAGGTATGTGACATTTTTTTTTTACATATTATAATATGACATAATAATCTATACCTATGAAGTGTTTACGTTATACTGTTTTAAATTAACGATTAGTCGTTAACGGATAGTTAAAAATAATGTAGCCATATCTTTAACCAATAGTTTTAGTCTGTAAAAAAGGGAAGGGGAAAATATGTAATTTTCAGTGTTTAACTGAGACGCAGTCCGGACGAATCGCGATAAAACTATGTACGCAACTTGGACAAAATATCGTTTTCAAACGCGATTCGAACGCGCCGATAAATTCCCGACAATTCGACATTTCCGATGGTTTGTGCATTTGATGTAATTTCATCGAAGAATTTAATTTTCTTTCGAACTATCCGGAATCCATCGACGTGTGATACGGAAAAATGGTTTATTCGGACAAAAAAAAAAAAAAAAAAACTATTTCACCATAAAATGTTTTTGTAATCAATTGCACTAACTTTTTTACTCGATTTATAAATTACTTTTGATAAAAAAAAGTTTGTGTTCCTAAACTGTCTAATATCGACCACTTACACATTCCGTGTAATCTAATAAATAAAATATAACATGTATATGGTAATACGTCCGGAAAATTTTTTTACTGTATATTATTATTATTTTCTTTTTTGTTTGGGGTAGTCGCTTACAGTGGCGGATCCAGGGCTTAGTTGTGCAGGGGGCAAAAGTCCCATATCATTTACAACATATACACAATTTCTTACAAATTTATATTTTATAGTACATTTTATAAAACAAAGTCTAAACGTCGCTGTTTTTATTGGCGAAGCGGTCAATGTACCTAACTGTAACTGTAACTCAAGAAATATGAATATCTATGATGACATAAAATATAAGACAATTTGGGTATTGGGGGGGGGGAGCAAATGCCCCCATTGCCCCCCCCCCCTTGGATCTGCCACTGGTCGCTTATCTGACGGTGTAAAATATCGACAATCGAAAAACGGTCACTTTGTACTCGATTAACTGAATCTGAATTCGATAATTAGTGTTAGCTTTTTATACACATCGACGTAGGAATAAAACAAAAATATTATCCCTAATACGTTGCCGGGGACTGACGATGTAACGGATATAATTTCTAAATTTGATAAATTCCGTGTAGGAGCAGTGAACACTGTCCCGCGTAGGAGAATTTTTAGTAGTTTCACAGGAGTTCGGTTCACGTAGATTGTGCTCGAGCGGCACCGGCATCGCGAGTGTAAGGTTTTCAACACAGGCCCTAGAATTTTTCACCGACGGCTTAGTACTCGCATGACATATTTTTCAATTCCACATAACTCGCGCAAAAACATTTTTCCTCGGTACGGATATTATATTTTATCGTCGAAGCGTTTATGATACACTGTTGCTCATTGATTTATTACATAGTTTGTACTACAATACAGGAATTTACTTAACATGATTGAAATTGAAGTTAAAAGTTTGGAACGCCATCGAAATATTCACGGAGAGTACTTGTTATTTATTTTTAAAAACAAAACCATAGGCTTAGGGCGATCACCCTCTCGCTCCCCCTAAAATACGCCCTTGCCCACGAGAGAGTTACCCTTTCTACCCTGGTCTTCCGTCGGCGCTGTCGCTGACCCGTGTTCGTTGGAAAAAAAAAAAAAATAAACAAACAAACAAATAAGAGTAGCAAACTCGTTGCAAGACGTCATCGGGCCAGGTTGAAGGTCCAGCACACGGGCGCGCACGTGACAGCGAAGGCGAATTCGAACGCGCGTCCGGCCGGTCGGTGGCGGCGACGACGTTTTTTCATAATTCAAACGGTCGCCGGCCGTCGTACAGCGGTGACGGACGTGCGCGGAGAAGGACCCTTTCGTCGTCACCGTCGTTAATGTTTCGCCATTATTGTACGCCGACGGTTACACGTGCAGAATTTTAACGAGGATTTTTTTTTTCTGTCTGCTCAGTCTTCTCTCTTTCGCGTGCGCGCCGAGTCCGCGTGCATTATATACGTATTGTATACGTTTATTTTATCTTATTGTTTTATTTTACCGCGTGCGACTTCTTCCATTTCATACGTGTGCCAAACAAAAAAAAAAAAAATAAAATAAAATAAAAAAATAATAAAAATAATAATAATAATAATAGTAATAAATAAATAAATAAATCGTCGAGGATAAACCCGGAAAAAGAAATCGTCACGGGCGGCCGCCCGCTAGGTTCGGATGTTTATCGGTGTGATTGGGGAGCGACGGTGACGAAAAATTACGAGACCGTCATTACCGTGCATGTGCGTAAACGTGTGCGTAAACGATGTACAGACGCGCGCACGTACGCGGCACACCACGCTCCGCGTCCGATTCCCGGAAGAAGACGACGCAATTAATCTCGCCGTCCAAATAGGAGATTTGTTCGCAAAGTCTTCGGCTCGGCGAAGACGTCTGCGCCGTCGCCGCCGAGCATCCGAGTCCCGATCGATCGTAAATCATTTGATAAATCGAACGCCCGGAAACGCATGGAGTCGGTGACGTTCGTCGCCGGCACGCCCGACCGTGGAACGAAAAAACGTTAAGGAGGAAGTTGAATAAAAATTGACGGCGACCAGTTTTCTGACGACGCGCGGTCGCGTAATATTTGCTGTAGCGTTGTCGACGAAAGCGAAACGAATTTATTGATTAAATTAAAAAAAAATTACGTACACGTGATTGATTATGCGATTCACGGTATGTATAATGAGACGATATTTTAGACGTTTACATATTTTGTTGTTGTTTGGCTACAGTGTAATATTTTTGAAACGGTCGTTGCAACCGTTTCAAAATCAAAATATTCTGTTGAACCAGTTTTGACGACTAGTTCGGATGAAAACATAGAATTTACCAAATTTTAGAGCAGTTACTATAAACTTCCGTAAACAGAAGTTTGTTTGTATGGGTTTGGTATACCTTCAATAGGTATTGATATGTTTTAGAATTGTTACTAACAAATTAGCATTCATGTGATTAAGAATTCGGATTCCATTCAAATCCTAAGAGGACATCACATCCGCATGTGTTGTATTCGTCTTTCAAACGTACATCAAAAATTTGCTTTCAACCATTCAATGATAGCTTTAGTACAAGAATATACTAACCTATTATGAAATATAAAAGTAAAAATATTATTTATGATATTTTATTAGATTTTACGATATTTATGGTATAAAAATATCGTAAAAAACCGACCAAACTAAACATATGCAGACGCTTTTATATACACTGTTCAAATACTAAAAAGAGAATAATTAAAATTAAAAAAAACCATACTTAAGACTGCAATATTTGTTAAGAGAAATCGGTCGTTTTTATTTGTTTTTATATTTTTATTTGTCTGTACACTTAATAGGGATCAAAGTTCTTCGAGTCATTGAGGTACTGCTGTATTTAATATTTTTACTTTTAATCTAACGAAGTATTTTTTTATATAAGAAATTTATCCGACGAGAATAATATATTTGAACATTTTGTAAATAATTAACAATCTTTTATATCACATAGAAGAATTTTGAAACATTATTAGTTATGATAAATTACTCATTACTTTCGGTGAGATAAATCAATTGAACTATTAAAATACTCTAAATTTCTATTCTATTTCTAATTTCTAAACCAATTAATATTTCAAATAAGAAATGTCTTACGGTTTTTTTAAAATACATTTTTGAATTTTGTTGAATAAATAAAGATTTTTTTAACATTTTAATTAATCATAATTTTTCCATGATAATACTGTATATACGTGACATGGTAGGAAAACTGTAGAGTAAACTTTATACTTTATAGTGTATTTATATCATATAGATTATTGTTTATGTTTATTTGAATAAAAATCCACACACGATCTCAATAGTGTTATAATATTTTAATAAATATATATATTTGTAGGTATACGATAAAAATACAACTTTTAACAGAAAACTTTCGAACTGAATTAACTCGGATAAGTAACATGCAAACTTATTATGACGTGCGTACAATATATATGGTATCTTTACTTAGATGTTATTGCGTATAAGTCAGCTATCACATTTTTACTTTTTTAACATAAACAAATAAATAAGACACTTTTATCATGTAATCTCTTGACGTTACGAGACTATTGAAGGTCATTAAAGTCAGCAAAAGTTTGTTAAAGCATTCAAAAGCACTCGAAATCCCGGCACCTCTGTATGCCCTTATTGAAATAGTTTTTTAAAAGTAGATAATGCCCGTCTCAATGTATAGCGAACAAATGAAAAAAATATTGGATTTTATTTTTATTGTCTAGTACATATGTACGTATGTGTTTGTGTACGTGCGTGTGTGTAAGAAATGCTTAAGTTCTAATGGACCCGTCACTCCTACGACGATTATACTATTATTAGTACTTAACAAATATTAATGAGTGTATTGCGTATATAACACTAACACACATATATGCATAACATAAATTTATTTATTCGAGAGTGATTCTTTATGAGTAATTTCTAAAAAATTGTTGTAACCTTTTGAATCCTAGAAATCAACTATATGAAAGTAATAATCATCATAATTATCGAATATGTAGGATTATTCAGCCTGCTACTGTTATCTTTATGAGATATTCCAGAACTCATATATTTATATAGATTAAATGTATATTATAAAATTATTATGTAATTCTTCAGTATACTTTGCTTTGATAAACAAAGACAAATACTGATAGAAATTAAGAAAAAATACGATTTGATAGTTAATATCCAATTCAACAGGTATAAAAATAGAAGAAAAATTAGAAGCATTTTTTGTTCCGTTCGATATAATATGTTGCAATGTTATAATTATTTGTTCTATGTAATATTGTAAATGAAGCGTGGCGTTCAACGTTAATTATATTTTAATATTTAATTTACAAAACTATTTTTGTCCCGTGCTTACGCTGCCCGAAGGTATTTGATTAATATTTAATAATAATTTTGCTATTTATTTATGTTAATCTACCAAGTTTCTAGTATAAAATGAAATTCGAGTTCGGACCATAGAGGAAACGACTTAAATATTATAATTCGTGTACTTGATTTAAAAACTATAAAAAAAAAAAATAAAAATAATATTAATAAAATTGTATAGTACAATTTTACAGCGTTTATAAGATTTAAATAATACTAACAGGTATTTTTTTATACTAGTTCTAAATTTCCGAGGATTAATAGGTCAATCTTATATTATTTTATATATAGGTTTTATATATATATATATATATATGTGTGTGTGTATTAAGTATATCTTACCGTAAGAATGTTAAATCGTTTATTTTTATTTATGCATACCAACTGCGTCATGTCAAATACTGTATAAGATCGAAAAATGGTAAATAAATATGATCTGAATTTATTATTTGAATAATTTTTCAACGTTGGATAATTATTTTTCAGTTTTCTGTTAATACATGGCTCATTTCAAAAATAATTATCTGATAAAATCGCAAAAATACCTTCTAAATAAGTACCTACCTTTCTTTTTCAATTTTGAAACATAGAAAAAACGAAATAGCATATAATGTGAGACTATTGATAACATTTTCCTGTCGTAGAGTTCTGCCATAGGATAAAAATAATTATCTTTATAAAATCAAAAAATGAAACACTTATTTCAAAACCTGAAATGATAAATTTGATCGCAATGTATAATGATTAACGGTATACCGTCATGAATATATTTTACCATGAATTAAACTTAGAAGATTATGTTATTCCTGTTTATTTTTCGCCAATATTATATAAAACAATGAATTTCTAATCTTTATGACTTTTAGAACATTATAACCTCCTTAAAATTGATTTCTGGTCAGAGAAAAATACATGAACGTAAAATATATTTATAATATATATTACATTATCTAGTTTCTTGTTATCATGTAGAAGAATATGCACGTGGACATTTAGTTCAATCTACTTTTATGATTTTTATCGTCATCCAATTATAGATCTTACTCTAAACGAATTTCGGAAGCTCGATTATACAATATAATATGATAGTCCATTATTACTGTTTTGTATATTACTGTTCAGATATTATCATTACCTTTAAGTATTATCTACTTAAAGTTTTTATATTTTATTTTTATATTCATGTATACTTTTAAAATTCTCTCGGAAAATTTTGAAACAAGACTTAAGTATATGGGTTATTTTTTTTATGGAATTCGGAATACTAATATAAAGTTATATAAGCCCTAGATACAATATCATTAAAGTATATTTCCTTCTAGCTAACAAATTTATTTATTGTTTTAATTAACAGATTGTAAATAACTTTTATTGAATAAACAAAAAAATAAAATAATATATATTATAGTCACCAACGATAAAAGTTTCTATTCGTTGACATGTATCTAAAGTAGATTAAAATAAATTCCAAAACAAGGCAAACTGGTCGGTTTGACATTTTCTAGACACGTGTACACTTCTCAGTTAAAAGGTCATGTTGACTAAACTATTTATAATCTGTAATAATGTATTTAATCTATGAGAAATAACTATTTTTTTTTATGCTATTACGCTACACAAAAATTATATTCAGAAGTGAGTAGTGACTGAGTAAGTGATTTTAGTAATGAGTTTGAAATACTTAAAAATTAGAAATTATTGTAACATTTTTTTTTCTGTTTTTTATTTAAAATTAAATCTAAATTTCGTAAATATGTGAAATTAAATAATTTAATATAATTATTATATCGGATCGGTTTTGAAATATTTAAAGCAATCGATGCTTTTTTTGTTTTTTTCCATATGTTCCGATTACGAAGATTATACTCGTAATATAACACTTGTCACTCATTTACGTATAATATTCTTATTTGACAGTTTTCGGGAGACACTTCTTAAGCACGGGTATTTCTAATTCAATTCAATTTGGTTGTTTGCAATACAAATGTAATAATAATAATATAGGGCACAACTGCGACTACTACTGTAATATCGACTGTATGCGCGTGACAATGTAATATTTGCCGACTCATCTCTTATGTTTGAGGTGTCAGCTGACTATAGTCAAGTCTTAGGCATACACATATTATTTGAAATCAGTTATTGAAATCACTATATTAGTTTTCAGATTATCGGGCATCGATAAAAATTATATAATAGGTATAGCGATAGAGTCAAACCTTGATTTAATATATAGTTATTTTGTATGTTTTATTTGTACTGCCCACAAAAAAAAATAAAATCATTTAAATTATAATTTAAAGGGGGGGAGGGGATGACATTTAAGTAAAATTAAAAGGGAGGCGTAGAATGAAAAAGGTTAGGAAACACTAGTTTAGCACTTGCTACCGTAGCAGGAATTGTAATGAATATCTGAAAAGCTACAATAAAAATAGGAAATCAATTTATCAGATTTAAGGGTTTGATGGCATTAAGAATATTCCAAGAAGAGAACGTCTTTTTAATATTGTAAAAAAAGCTGAGGCAATCGGCCCTCTCGGAGGTACAGGCCCCAAGGACCTAACTCTTTTTATCCCAATATCTCGCTGATCATGAGAGCGCCACTGGGTTGGCCGTTGTGTTCAATCACAAAAACCGCATAATATCTCAAAATTCTACGTTTTCAAACGAACAGTGTGGTAGTAACAGTGGTACGGTAGCGGTCTCGGGTTACGCCGTCGATGTTATAATGTTGTCTATCGGCGTTCATTGTTCTCAAAACTAGCGTAAACTACCGTTTACGTATTCGCCAAACTAGGTCGCGTATCATGATATATAGTTTCTACGCATTGTCTGTCCTCGATCAAACTCGGAAACCTTTAATCACGTCGACAGTCCAACCCCGGACCGGACACAGCGCGGACGCAGTAGGCGAAATAATCGGTCCGTCGGTTTCTAAAACTACGTAGGTGTTTCAAGTGCGATACCGTGCAGACTTCGGCCCTCATCCTTTCGACGTGAGCACGATATGTAAACGGTCAGGTGGACAAGGCGGATGTTTTTATGTCTCATTCCGGCGTAGAAGGGACGACAAAACGCACACCGTGACGTCGCTCAATATGTTTTATTACGATACGGAATGCTCGTTGTATTGTAGCTTTTCCAGCTATTGGTTTTTTCTTCGTAATTAACGTTAACATAAGTAAAAAAGAAAAAAAAAGATTAATGTCATCACCATGACAATATAATCCCTCGAAATACTCGCGGGTTATTGTTTACGACGAAAATAATGTTCCGGATTGAATGAAAAGAGACGCACGCACATATATATTATTATTTTACTGAGGCGCATTCGAGTATTATTGCGCACACGAGTGTATAAATGCACAATATTACAATACCACATACAACGTACGCACGTAGAGATGAAACAATTAAATTCTTATTCGTTGAACAAATAAAACCGAGATATTTGGAGCGCTCAATGCACACCGCCACGTCGTTTACGCGTGTGGATCCCGACGGGAATATTAAGACGGTTGTCAGACTTGTCCTATGTGTACAGCAGTCGACGAACAACACACAGCCCGCGATTTCGTTACACGAATAATAATGACGATTAAGGACGTTTATATTAATTTTATTTTGACAGCTAGACCCATGGCATGCTAAGCGAGTAGTCGGACGTAGTTTTCCCGAACACAGCGAATAATATGATTAATAAAACGCCACAGACATTCCGTTAAAACAATTTGATTTTTCTGCAAACGATTACTAAACCCGGCAAAAATCTTCACTCCAACGGTAAACCGTTTACCAATACTATGTTGTTATATTTTGAGCATTCTATCACTGACATCCTCCCTCCTTATACTATTATCATATAAATATTATCGATATAATTTATCTTATTTGCTTATTGTTCATATGTTACTGATTGTAAATTTCTATTTTAATAAGAAATAAAAAAAATATTAATACATACGCGACTATATGTATGATTATATGTAGTATGCGACTAAATGTAGCATGCATCGATATTTCACTTGACGAAATGTACGCGACCATTTGTCGCACTTCCAAATGACTGCGACGAAATTACTACAACGAAATGACGTATATCCATTCGACGAGTAATGTGATCTCGAGTAATCCGAGTGTTACCGTAATCACTTCCTTAGCACCGTAGACGAACTTTACTGCACCTTATATATCTCACATGCCATGCGAAGTTTCATCATTACAGACATCGATCCTATATTCAAGTAATCTCAACACGAATAATAAATAATATTAATTACTTTCATCTTTGTTAATGGCTCTATACTTCGAGTTGTCTATTTTCAGTCATCACTTACTTTTGTTGTAAAAGTGGAAATACATTTTCTGTTTAAATACGTATTTAATATCAAGTTAGTAGGACGAATTAATAAAAACCCTCTACTTGAGCATTCATTTAATTATGTGCAACGAGACCTACACAGCATTCGTTAATAATAATGATTGAACCAATATTTGTGCATGATTGGAATTCAAATATTTAAAATATCAACTTTATACAACATTTAATAGGTAATTGATTTTTTATGTTGAACCTGAAACATGAAACGAGAATTTATTACCATTCGAAAAAAAAATATTTAAAAACTAATGAAAATTTAAAATCTCATAAGCGTACAATACTTAATACAATGTTTAAAAATGTATAGCCAATGGATATTGAACACATTTTTCAAGTGTATACATTTTTTTTTTTTAATATTTATTAAACATTAAATAAATTTATCTATGGCGTATAGGAATGAATATGCGTAGAATGACAATTATTTCTCGTCGAAAATTACGAGATGGCCAATATTGATCGAAACGCCGCGGCAACCGGTTGTTGTTAATTTTTTGTTCATGTCCCTAGTTTCCGCGAATAGTTAAAAAACATATGCACTCCGCGATGACCGCTAAGCACCTCCTCGATAAAGCGTTCATACTCGAGGGTGTATGGCAACACCAACATGTACTTATACTCACATATATATATAATATCGATCTGTGAACGCGTAAATGATTATCCGTACTCGCCGCAACGCACTGCTGCGTAGTCGTATATTTTGAGCGTCTTTTTTTTTTTTTATCTTGAACAACAAGATTGTACATAATAATTTATACTGTTTATATTGAACGGTTTATCCGACGAGTGCGCGCGCATTATTTATCGAACACGATCGCGCGCTGTTAAACAAATAATCGTGCGCGGCTCGAACATCACAGGATCTCGAGTTATTATTTTCTCCGGCCAAAACACGATACTATCCGAATACCGTACCGTACATACTATAACACTCGTGTCCGTCATCATGGACGCACCGTGGTATTAGGTACCAATACACGAGACGATTTATGATGGATTAGTTATCCGTAAAATGACCAAATACACGATAGGACTTTTCAGAAGATTTAATCCGCTGCAGACCGAATTCGTTGAAAAATTCTCTCGTTTACGATTACTTTACCACGGTGTATGATGACGGAAGCGAAGGTTGTAGTAGGTGATAATACTTACTTACGGTACGGTATTTGAATAAAATCGTAAAAATGCCTGTCGGTAAAAATGTATATCATCATTAAAGACCGGATTTTGCATAAAATGCATGATGCTATTTTCAACATCATATACTTGCAGTCAATGAGTGTCCATAAATCATTACTTGACTGATTAAATATCAAAATTACATACTGCATATTCTTGCATACTCTGAGATTAGTGCATGTTATGCATATTTTTGCATATTTTAACAAAAATACTCTTTACGGTTTAAAAAAGTATCGAGCAAAAATAAAAAGATAATTGGTACCATTATAATATAAATTGTAACTAACTTTATACATCAAATATTTGTAGTTTCAAAAAATATTCGAATGCTAAAATAGGTCACTGTTTTATAATTCAAACAATGAGTTTCTTACTAATGCAAAAAATAAAACGATTAAAACAAAATTTAAAAATATTTTCGATAAAAATAACGATTGACAATGGTTCTAAAAAAAATGTTGAAAATACTTCAAGAAATCAGTGATAGTTTCAACGAGTCTGTGTAACCACAGTGTTGTGTTGAACGCAACTTTTCATCGTACAAGTAGATCCTTACAGATCATCGTCATAATTTTACAAAAATAAACATAGAACATACTTTAGTAACTTATTTTCTTTCCATTTAACATATCTACTACATTATATTTATCATACTTTTAGATTCTGAACGGAGTGAAGAATGTATTGATTTTACAATGATGTGTGTTTTTTTTTATTTTTGTGTCTGTCGACACGATTTGGGGCAGTAAAAATGCTTCGATTTGCTTATGTAGCAACTTTTCTGAAAGGAAAGTGAATCTAGTTGGTACTTTGGGGGGTCAAAAGTTAAAAATTTCCAATATTTTTTAAATGCGACGGGAAAAACCATAAAAAAATCAAATTTTTTATTTTGCTATAACTCAAAAACTAATCGATGTAAATACTTGAAATTTTCACCAAATGTTTAGATTAGCGTTCTCTATACACCATTAAATTTTCAAAGTATTTTGACTTTTATTAAGCTATTTATAGACAATTGAAATTTTCAATTTTTTTAAGTATTTTTTTTTTAAATAACGATAAAATTTTTTTCGCTGCCCAGAAAATCTTGAAAATTTAATACAAGGTTTCTTATAAGTTGTTCCTTAATTGATAAAAAAAAATCTAAAATCGTAAGTCACAACTTTTTTTTATAAGTGCTCAAAGTTATACGAAATATGTAAAAACCACGATAATTTGCAAGTTATTTTGTAGATAAAAATTCATAAAATTTTTTCTGTTCATACTTAAGGTTCAAAATTTTAACACTAGGACTAGGTTATCTTTAAGCTACTCTTCAAAAATCTTTAAAAAAATTTCTACCGGAATTAGAGGAAAAAATTTTATGACTGTTTGAAATTGAAATATTTACGAAATTGCATAAAATAGCGATTTATTCTCAAACGATTTTAAATATTTTTTTATAATTCAAAAAGTATGAGTCGCAGATTTTTGAAATTTTTACCAGCTATTAAGATTGGTATTTCCTTTATGTCATATTTTTTTCAAAATATTATATTGATTTTTAAGCCACTTATAGGCATTTAAAATATTCGATTTTTTTACATTTTTTTTTTATAATCGGTGATAAAAAAAATTTGGCTCGTACAAAATACTTGAAAATTTAATAGAAGATTCCACAGAAGTAGTTCTTAAAGTCATTCAAAAATTATTAAAATCCATAGGCACAATTTTTTTTATAAGCGTTTAAACAGCGAATATTGACATAAAATTACATGTAAAATATAATATAATGTAGAATGTTCTAGACTGACAAACTATATCGCTGTATGCAACTGCCTACCCATCCTAATTGAAAAATATATTTATCGTTTCAAAATAAAATATACTTTTTACAATGTTTATAAATAACAATGTATTATATCCTAGACAAACATATGAACTCCGTTCAGAATCGTTATTCGTATACAATGATATCTATCATTGCATTCAAATTTAACAAATCCATTATAATAATGACCTATCCTATAAGCGAGGTGCACTCCACCCCTAACTGTACAGCAGAGCGAGGCCCATCCGGTTCTTTTTTTTTTTTTCTATTATGTACTAACATGTACTATTTACATATCTAAATTTTTTGCTTATGAAAATTGAGATTTTATAATGTATGTACCAATATTTACTTTTTACTTAACTACTTTTTTTGATTATAAAAATTTAAATTTTGTTATACATGTTTTGCCTTTTTTCTTGTATTTATTAATTCTTTTTAGTGATATTTTAAAGTATATTTTACTGTTTAAAATGCTTATAAATTCGGTCCTTAATCATCATTATCGTTACGTGCGACGTGGGGTCGGTAAAAGGGTCATTATAAAGCAGTTCGATCGGGGACGATCGATGAATACAATGACGCTTTTTTAAAATGTTGTCAGGTGATTTTTAATTTTTTAACTTTAGGACGGCGGTGATGACTACGTATATTAGCGAAAAAAGCTCGTATTCATTTATAAAACGATAAAATGACGCTGGGCCATCTATAACATGTGATATAAAAAACAAAACGATGCTCAAGTCCCAAGTTACCTATTCCAGGTCATTTGAATGTAATTTTGACGTTTTAGTTTTTTAAATGTGCAAATGCATTAGGAAAGTCTTAAATACATTTGAATTGACTTTATTTGACTAAATGTTTTCGTACATTAGCGTAATAACTTTATACAATGAACTTAATTTGAGATTTAAAATCGGTTTCATCTCAACGTACATGAAGTTAGCCCCATGACTTAGTCTTATCGAATCCAGATCACTACCAATATTTAGCAACTTTTAAGCAACTAATTGTAACCGACATAAAAAAATTTAAAACTTATTGCATCGTGGTAAAAAATTGTTATTTTAGATTCGGAGGGTTAAATTCACGCTGCCCCCTGATTTAGCCAATCAAATCCAGACCATTGCAAAAATGTAGCAACTTTTTAGCAACTAATTGCAACCGACATAAAAAAATTTGCAGCCTACTGCGTCGTGGCGAAAAATTGTTTTTTAGATTCGGGGGGCTAACTTTACGTAGCCCCCGATTTCATGATACAAACCTCATACTGGTGGTATTTTATTATGGGAAAATGAGGGAAAACATTTGGAATTGATGACTTCACTCTGTCCTCTACTTTATTCTACAAACTTCTTTCTAGTGCTAAAATGTAAAACTTGTTTCAGATTTTTAGGTATATTCAGTTAACACTCATATAAAGTTTGGCTACTTGTAAAGAATTAATAATAAGAAAACATTATTTATGTATCGAAAGGTATCTTGGTTAAACCAATACTTATTTTCTTCATTCTATTTAATTAAATTCTAAAAATGTACTCCTGAAAAAAAGTGCAAATTTATTGAGTTATGTGCATATTTAAAATTTAAAACTTAAGTTATTAGGTCTTTATTTTTATTAAATTTGTTTAATAAAATCACTGATATAATGTAGAATACATATATAAATTATATACATTTGTAAAAATAGCCTTTTATTTTACAATATTAATTATCTTGCGAGTCAAGGCAACTTATTTAAAGCAAACTATACACAAACCAATAATTACCAAATAGTTACAAAAATATCATCTGACGAAAATGTTGTAAATTGTATGTGGTACACTCTATACCTTTACAAGATTTATATCATAATTTAATCATTTACAAAGAAAGCGATATTCCAATTGACATTCAAAATGAAATAAAAACAACAAGTTATTCTCAACCCTATCAAGAAGTTATTAATAGACCTACAAACCACAGACCAACTAGAGAATCAATTGATGTACGTGATAAATGTATGCAATATTTTAATTTAAAAATTGGATCATTTTCATGGAAAAATGTCTATATTATATAATTATAATATATTTATTAAAATTTTAAATTTAATATATATTTAGTATTATAAGTTATAATAATCATTAATAATTGAGGGGTTCTTTTCCAAAACAACCTATTTATATAAATATGATTTTTCAAAAAAAACAATTTTCATGTGAATATTACCATCAATATTAGACTTCGCTGTACACGTTTTACGTACTAACATTTTTTATTAAAATACGTCATGTTACCGGAATCCCATGTTTGTACACTCTTATTTTAGTAGGAACTAGATATACAATCATGGGTTGTACATCTAGTATCTACAAATGTGACAACGTGTGACAACGACAAATGTTTTAAAGTAAATTAAATTGTTTTGCTCCGACACTATGTTTGTTTATAAATGTTATCAATATTATAATGATAACCTTCTTTTGGTAATTGCATTACAAATAAATAATGAAATAAAATATTCAAATTTAAAATAATACTTTTAATATTTTTTAATAATACTATATATATATATATAATATACTATACCTACCTAGTAAATAAATAATATACTAAATACTAGTATTTATAATCAGTCATTCAATGTTTACAAATTGTTTCGATCGGAATCCTAGTCTGGAATCTAGAGTAAATTTAATATTTTTTTCTATTTAGGTACGGGCCCCTGATATTTATAAAGTCCAGGGGCCACCGGCGATCGCCGGGTAGACGGGTGGGCCAGACCGACACTGGCTACTAGTACTAATAAGTAGTACTACTTGTAAATTTATTATCATTGGCACTAGGAATATAATTATACTAGGAAATCGAAATGGCAATAATAATGTTCTAAAATCTTTATTTAGCATCTATATTCTTTTATACAATATAAAGTTAAACTATTTTACAAAGGATGTAAATTGTATTGTTATTTATTGTTATTATTATTAATCATTATTCTTATTATATAATTACTATTGCAAAACAAAAATCTGTTTTTCACAAGTATATGTTTAACTTCAGAAATGCACTTTGTATATATATTTTAAATTTCTACACTGAATCAAAGCGATTTTATTCTTATCTTAGATAAAGACCAAATAACTAAAGTTTCAAACTTAAAATATGCACATAACATTTTTCAGGAATTCATTTTTAGAAATTAATTAAATAGAATAAAGAAAATGGATATTGGTTTAACTAAGATACCTTTAGATACCTAAATAATGTTTTCTTATAATTAATTCTTTACAAGTAGCCAAACTTTATAAATGTTTTATCTCAATACACATAAAAATCTGAAATAAGTTTTAAATTTTAGCACTAGAACGAAGTTTGTAGAATAAAGTTGATGGTTGAGTGAAAACATAATTTTCAAACGTTTTCCCTCATTTTCCCATAATAAAATACCACCAGTACGAGGTTTGTATTATGAAATTGGGGGCTGTGTAAAGTTAGTCCCCTGAATCTAAAAAAAAAAATAATGCCTCACGATGCAGTAGGTTGCAAATTTTTTATATCGGTTGCAATTAGTTGCTAAAAAGTTGCTAAATATTGGCACTAGTCCAGATTTGATAGGACAAAATTAGGGGGCTAACTTCATGTACGTTTCATCGCATTGATTTTTTTCTTCTATTTAATATATTTTGCCGATCTGAAATTAATATCTGAAAAACCATAATTTTCTACATTATTGAATGTATTATTGATAAATTCAAACATTTACAGACAAATTTATGTTTTCATCTCTTGTAATGCTGGAAAAAATAACTTTTGTAATTTTTATTTAAAATAAAAATTAATATCGCTGATATCAAAATACGACGGATAGTAACTCAGTTACCCTGTATATAAAAACAAATTGTAGCAAGTTAGAAAAAAATTTTTAAAAAAACAAATCCAATAAATCATAAGTTCTTATTAGTTTATTAGTTTATTAGTTTATTCTAATTAGTTTCAAAATGCTGAATTTTTATGAAATTCAAACAAAAATTATAAATTTCATTATAAATGTAAATTTTAATAATAACTTATTTGCATAATGACGTTTTTATTAGTTAAAGTTAATAAGCCGAAAATAATATTTTGGAATAGACGTATTGCAGAGTTTACAAGTGCTGTAGAATATAGCATTAAATTAATAATGTCGTGTTTGTTGCCAATCCCGTGTACGTCAAAATCGCAGGTTTTTATTGCGACGATTAATGCGAACAAAATTATTTTATAATATTATTCAAACGATGCCATTAACGGCAACCGTTCAGAATTTCAATTTCAATTGTATTCACCACAGCATATATAATTATCAGGTACACGTACACAATATACTTTTATTTACTAATATGGGTTAGGTATAGTTATCATCGGTAGTTCTTCGACCAACCGAACCGGTACTAAACTTGCCAGGGTGTTTTGCAAAATATTCTGTGAACCATTTCTAATGCCATAGTAATTTATTAAAGTATTATTTAAATTTAATGAGCCTTTGCCAATTAAGCAATTGTTCATATATGATAAAAACAATATTTTCAGATAATATAAATCACAATAATAGTAATAAATATAATAAATATATTAAAAATTTATGTTCAAAAAAGAATGAGTGATAAGATTTATCATATCGATTTAATGATAAATGTAGATAGTTGTAATAAATAGCAACACTAGTTTTCGACGAGTTTTAATGTAGTGATACTCGTATTATATGACGATCGAAGGTATAGTTCGGACCAGAAGTCGACCGTGAGTTTTCACATGTAGTATTTCGTTATTGTCAGTTGTAGGAGGAATAATTTGTGTCAGTGTGTAAAAAGTGCATCAGTAGACCAAGAAACTTTAAGCGGAAACTTATTGGTTTTTTTTTTAGCGGATCGCACGCAAACGGTACTGACGCCTAACATAAAAACTATGCATAATATAGGAACGCGACGGTTAGAAACCAAAAAAAAAAAAAGTTAAAAAGAAAAATAAGAGAATTCCATTATAGCGTCAGTAAAATATTCTTATGTATTTTCACACGGTTGTAACACGATCAGTTTCATAAATAACAATTATTGCCGTGTATTATTATAATATATTATTATTACAATGTTGCAACGCGGCGCTTACATTTTGTCCCGTCTAACTTGCACTGCACACTGGGCTGTTGAATCCGTTGACTTGTGATGGTTTAAACATTGAAACGGCTGTTCTATTGTAAGACCAACACGTCAGGGCGTACCTACACGTTTGTGATTATGTTTCGGTGCACGTATTCATTGTCAAACGTCCGTGCGGGCTGACGATAAGTGTACAAATAATGATTCGATGTTATCGAATATTATCATCGTGTTGGTGCGTTTAAATCTGCTTACATTGTTGACGGGAACAGTATTCAAAACACGTCGTTGGTGTTCGCGCCGGAAAAGTCAAAAAATAAAAATAAAAATAATTTTAAATTTTTAACGAACAGAAACGGCTGTATTTGTAGATACTACTTAAGGTGCGTGCCGAAGGTTTCGGCAAAACTTGCACACGAGTATAATGCTTCGTAGTATTACTTGTCGCAGAGCTGCAGTGTATTGTTTTACGTTTAGGCGTGCGGTCTGCGCTGTGTCGAATACAATTTTAATTTATAACTATGTAGTTCGATGGATTTGAAATGTTTTTGTTAACTATTAAGAACTCAATATATTGATATAGGCTCGTATTGATATTGATATGGGAACCAAAATATCGAGAAAAGAAAAAAACAAACTATAAACGTTAGAAGAAAATACAACATTATCGCATGCACTTCTGTAGATTATTTCTGGGCATTTTCATTTTAGAGATCACATACCCGATTATTTTTCAATCTATTCGGAATGACAACTATACTCAGTTGACGTGTTGAGATTCGGAACCAAAATAAAGTATATTCTCGTTACGATAATGTTATTGTGAAAAATTAACGAGTTATTAATCGCAATAATATTGTAAACCTATCGTTAATGTTTGACTTGGCTAAGGCTACGCAACGCCGATCGACGGAAATTATGATTTCTAACAAAGTACTAGTGATTATATAATTTTTATAAGCACAAAAATTGCTAATATATATTTACGATTGTGAATCGTTGTGCCCGTAACATGAATGATTACGAATAACTAACATAAGACGCGGACGTACCGTTTTTCACGGGGTTCCGTGCAGGCAATATCGACGCGCGACATCGAGAAAAACGAAAACGTAATTTATCTATGTTAACGAAACGATACATCATTTCGGAGGGGGGTGGGGGGGCGGCAGCAATGCGTGCATCGTCTTTGACTGTAATTATTATATGAAACGTTTCCATTGCGTAATACGAGTACACATTTCAGCAGCTTGAAGATTAAATTACTACCGTCACGGGTATTGTTCTGTAATATGTGATACGCCTTAAGAGGTTTTAACTCGCGCATTTTTGGTGACGTTCCGACAACTCGAATTTTTGTATTTTCCAAGCGCATTCAATTGTAAAACACTATTTGAAAATACTTATACGTGCAATTTGAAAACGTACACGGTATTTTTTATAACCAGGGCTCGGCTTTGCTGTTTTATTATGTTTGCGTTCTGCGAGATACACAGCATACGATTTGAAAACTCGATTTGGAAATGCAATCATTCACAATGTTTTTTTTAATTCACATTTCAAGGATATTTTTTTTCTTCCATTTGGAGCAGCGAGATTAGGTTTTTTTTTATCGTTTTCGATCGGTAATGCACCTCCCTAGTGTTTTTCACGCACATTTTCAATGATTGCGTATAACTACGCACGGGTGCAGTACACGTCGCGTGGTTCGGATACAGTCAAAACATGTTTGCACGGGATCCATGTCAATTGATAGCGCGACAATTGGTAGTATACGACAATTAATAGTGTACGACAATCGATAGTGTCATGATTTTTAATATTTTTTTAACTCTGATTTTCCACAAATAAATTAGGTAACAAAGTTATCAATAATTAAAATAACAATAACAGGTTATCACAAATAATTTATCACAATAATTAAAATAATAATAATAATAATAATAATAATAATAGGTTTTCAGAAATAAAATAACTCTAACAAAGTTGTCAATAATTAAAAAAATAATATAATAGTACCTAATAAAAAATCAAACTTGCAGTTGAAAATTATGCGTAATCCCTCGTAAATAATCATCTATACTTCTATTATTATAATCACTACTAAGTGACTAGGTGAGAGCATAAATTACGCGGTCTACGATCTCATCCCCGGCCGACGGCATCAGCACGGCTTTCGGGATTTTTCCCGGAACAATCGTCATCGTCCGAAGGAACAAGACGAACGCCCATACGCATCCGCGAGCAAATATCATAGATATTATAAGAATATAATCTTATAATATCTATGGCAAATATACGGTATTTGTCCAGCGTTACGTCTTATCGCGAGTGCGTATTATTATTATCAGCGCGTTCACGTGCTTCATGTGGGCGAAGTACAAAAAGCTAATACCGCTCGAACATTATTCGTTGCACACTCCCGTCCGCGCCGCGAGCTCGTTCTTTCGCTGCAACCCCTAACGACGTCATTCAGTCCTCGACGCGTGTCGTCTTCGGCCGAGTCTGAACAATGCGACCGCTTGCGTGTGATGTTATACGGCGATCAGGACGACAAAACGATCACAAAAGTGATAGTTATTTTTTTACATGAAAATCTTATGATACTGTATTTATAATAGCTCATCTTTTGAATCGGGATGTATTAAAAAATATTTTTTGTATTTTCGATAATGTTATGTGTGTAATAGAAAATTTACCTATGCAAATGAAGGTATTGTTTTGTCTGTGCACTTTTATTTTTTGGTACATTTTTTCTTAAACTGAATGCAGTCATTACATATTTTAGATTCCGAATGCAGTTCGACCATTGCCTTTTTTTTAACTCAAATAGTAATTCGACTAAAATAAGTGCAATTAAGTAAGATCTGACCGCTTGATACGGTTCTGCTAAGAAGCCAAATATATGTGTAATTAATGGGGATCAGATTTAAATACACGATATAACATCTATAAACGCTTTAAAAATAGCTAAAAATGCATTTTATCACTAAAATACCTATATAAAATTACTTATAAATTTGTTTTTATTAAATGTATTAATTTATGATGTAACTGATTATAATTTTCAAAAAAAACTAAACATTTATAAAGGAAAAATACGGAGATTTTACTGGATGCTTGCTATAATAGATATCAGAAAAACTAATTAATTAATTATTTTTAGATAATATTTTAAATTGGTTGAATTTGCACATAAAACAATTATTGAAAAACGTCAATAAGAAAAAAAAAAAAAATGAAAAAAAAATGATTGGAATATATTTGGTGCACGTAACGAATTACCATTGATAAGAATCTATTCTATAATTAATGCTTGTAAATACTTACTGTACTTGCGAAAAGCATTACGTTTGGGATCACCCAAAAAAAGATGTATTTTCTATAGGAATCTGCAGTCAACGCATAATGATTCTAATAGGTAGTTTTACACATGCAGTTTTATAGCGCTTTAATGGTTTACCACAAATCGGACATGTTCTCGTACGAACGTAGGCGTAACGCATAAATTCGAGTCATTCCGAGTGCGAACATCATCGCGCACGGGTGATAGGATATTTTTTCTTTCCCCAGTGCACGCGCACACGACGTCGTAGGTAAAACAATATAAAAGTCACCAAGACGGGTGTGGAAAAAAATCGTTACGAGATAATACATATATATATATATATATATATATATAGGTAGCATGTTAACACGTGCGTGTATAATCATTTGTAATTTATTCGCTTATTACAACTTACAATATAAGCTTAGTACATAGGTTATAAATATGTACATTAAGCATGGTAGGCAAGTGATGGCGTAACATACGCCTATGTTAAATCGTGATTGTTCGATAGCGTAATAACATAATAGACTGTTTGTATAATTATTATTAACGCGCGCCAAACGACAAAGTCGCACGCAAATGAGAGCATGTGCATCATTTGTACCGTGTGCACAGACGAGTTGATTTGCATCGAACGGTTTCGTCCACGGGGCGACAAAGAGATCGAGTTACACCGAACACATTCGATCACGGCACCGTTGAACGTGCTGCAATCGTACGGATCCGTCAACGCGGCTGAGACGAAGAAAAATGCAGTTACAAGTCAATCGTAACATAAACGTTACAGTACGTGATCATTGGCGCTTTGTGTATTACATTGACACGTCTGGGCGTCGACTGACAGTCAGGAGACGGCGGACAAATAAGTCTTGTGCTCGCGGTCCAAAACTCAGTGGCGCAATAAGGATTTATTTTGCGGTTTTATATATATTTGGAAAAAAATTTTAATTTGAAATATATTCGGTGACGAGGATGAGGTAAGGTCGAGTCGATTACATATTTCGGGGAGGTCACGACCCATAAACCCCATAGTTGCGCCACCGCGTGCTTTACACTTGTATGCGCGTGTCCTCGAGCGATTTCGATGTCTTATGGTAATGCTAGGAACGCATCTGAACGCTCGCGCAGACGGAATGTACAACAATAACGGTTCGCTGCGTAATAATAACATGTTTTTTGTGTAGTTCAACCCGCAAGGTCCGAGTGTTTGATGTCCATCAGAAACACTATTTATACCTAGTATGTGCAGCATAAAAGTGAACATTAATTTCTACACGTTTCGTTTGACTTCACATTTTTACCGCACATCATAAAAATTAAATCTTGTTTTTAAAAGCGATTAACAGATGACCATGTATGCGCATCGCAGAAGAAATTAATGCAATAATATGACGTTACCTACATTTTGTCAAATATGGATTTGGAGAAAATATACGTTAAGAGTACAGCCGTTGTAGCTGTATTATGGTGAACTGTAAACGATTCGAAATCAATTTTTTACTCTGATCATTTGTGAGTAAAGATATTTCAATTGCCGTAATTGTTTTATAAATCGTTTAACTATGCGGCTGCTTGGGTTACGCGGTTACTGCACGTAAACGAATATTCTACAGCTGACACGTATCTAGGAACTTATTTTAGGGTGGAGGGATGATTTATTTCATCGTCCACAAGTTATTTTAATTATTTGCTCCGGTATGCTGTTATAACAATTAAAAAAAAAAAAAACAAAACAAAACAATTTTTTGTTGCTTATAATATATTTATAAAACAACAGTTTTACAAAATTAAATCACTATGCTTTTTCTTCATTTTAGTAAACCATCGAGTGACATCTTTAATGGAAATTTATATTTCTCTATGAATGTTAAATAAACCTAATTTACATAAGGAGTTTTAACTGTCAAAATATTACTAATATTAATTATTTTATGTTAAAGGAATTATTACTGACACAATTAAAATTGTACAAACACAAATACTTTTAACAGTACTTAGTGTGCTGATACAACTTTAATTTACAATAAATAAAATAATTAACGAAGATTTTATAATATTTATGTAATCTTATTAGATATACTATAATACAGGCTTTGTGGAAGGGGAAATTGCTCTCATCACCAACCCTCAAATACGTGCCTGTTCTACAATAACGTGTTTAGGAGTACTTAACAACTGTATTGTATACAAACTATAGGTTCATTTTTATGTACTCAGTGTTGGTGGTTATATGTTAAACATTTGTCAAATGGTGACCTTTTAGTGGAAACAATTAAGGATAGTTCTAGAGCTTTTGAAAAGACGTATTGCGTGAGTGGTTTGAAACTTCGGGCATACAATTTAATAACATTAACTAAATAAATGAATACTTTTGAAGCAAGATATAATTATTAAAAATATATTGCAGTAATCCTTTTTTTTACAGGTAGAGCTTTATCATAATGAACGACTTTACGGGCATTATTGAGTAAGCGGATAGCTTCCACTAGAATCGTTTTCCGAATCCGATGGTTTATCATTATAGTGTTATGTTTTTGAATGAAAGATAATATCTTATGACGTACGACAGTTACGTATCCTGGGAAGGGGTAAACGGGTTATGACCACTCCGTTCTCCCCGAAATGTCTCCCTTATCTTGTAAATTATACAATAGTTTTAAATCATAGGTATGTTACATCATGTCACTATTAAACAAATTTTAGTTTCAACAAACTAAATAATAACATATTTTAAAATTTAACTTATGTTAAATGGACTTATTATAATTAAAAAGTTAGTGCCGGGAGGATTAAAAATTTAACCCCCCCCCCCCAAAATGTCTGATAACACCACTGACGTACCACATATTATATATATTATATTTTGACTTTATCCCTTAACTAAACCCAGTTTCTGTCAACGGTCAAATTTCGTTTCTGAAATTCGAATACATTGATTTTACTATGATTTTACTACTATTTTACTTTATTTTATTATGATGATTTTTATTTTTCTTCCGAGTTATACAATTGAAATTCGCATAAATTTTGAAAAAATTGTACCCTGGTACTTTTTATTTGTAATAAAAACGAATATCCCATTAAGTCGTAACGAAATAATAATAAATTTGGTCAAACAAGAGCATACGCTTTATGATATACAGGTAATAACAAAAAGGTATGTGAATAAAGAAATACCTGTATCAAGTTTATGATTTTAAGTATTAAAATCTAAAAAAAAAAAAAAAAAAAATGTTAAATATGTTTTCTTATATAATAGATCCTCATTCAATAGCTAATCGTTAAGAAAATATAATAAGCTATTGAAAAAATAGACCATCATTCGTATTTGATCGGAGTGCAGTTCTACCATTTCCCACATTTAACTCTGGTGAAATTCGATCGAAATGATTGTAATTCGATCATAGCACCTTACCCAATAATATAACACTAAAACGGGTGTTTGCGGATGTGGTTATGTGGTTACGTCATACATAAAAATGAATATGGAATCGTTTACCCCGGGTCGCAGCGTCCGAGAGTGTTGAATTATCCAAGTGTCCGCGATGTGGCTAGAGACTATTGCCTGTAGACGGGGAATAGAATTTCAACTTATGCTCACTGAATTGCGGGTGCATGTACAAAGACATATCACACAACCAGAAGAAGAATGACACAACTCAAAATTTGACCGATTTAAAATCAAGACGTAGTTTAGTCGTATTACACTTCTAAATTTAATATAAATATATTACATATTATATTGAACGCGTATTTCATGATAAGTGTGTGTTTAAAATTTAAATCCTTCTTTAAGAACTTAATAGGTATTCAGGCCACAGATTGGAACGTTGATGAATTTTACAGTTCCGGTTCGGTTCATAGAAAAAATAATCGATTTCGGTTTCTTTTTGGTTTCAAAAAAAAAAAATAAAAAAATAGGTTTCGATTTTTAAAATAACAAAAATTTAGGTTTCAGTTTCTTTTATATATAGGAAATATATTCCTATTACATTATTATCAGTTGCTATGTAAAAATATTTTATACTCAGAGGACTGAATTCTGTTATGATTATTATTGAATGTCATAAATCTTAATAAAAGTAATATATTTATATACACGTATTTTTTAAATTGTTATTGCCTTCTAATGACTTGTATAAATAAAATTAATGAAATTATAAAAAAAATCTGTTTCGATGAGGTTCCAGCGTTTAAATAAAGTCTAATAATGGTTCCAGCAAGGTTCTAGTTCCAAAACCGGTTCTTTTCGGTACGGTTCCAGATCTCGACTCTGGCATTCAGTGAACACGGCTGAACATTCAATTATTTATTCCGCGGAAGTTTGTCGACCATGGCCTATATACACGTATAATATACATTCGAATCGATCGAAAACGAGTGGGTCTTGCATCACCTCGAACTTTTATGATATCAAAAAGAAGTAGTTTTGGTCATGTTCTAATACATAACAGCATTGCTATAATCTTGCAAGTAAAAAAAAAAAAAAATTAATTAAATCATAGGAAATTTTTTTTCTCATTACTGCAGTGTTTTTGAATAGAGTTTTGAATTTAGATGCATTTTGTATTTGAAATATTTAGAACCAGATATTTTGTTCGTCCTTTTAGGTTACAAGTATTATGATTTTCACGCACGTTGCAGCAGACATATTATATTTTGTTGTTTAATTTTAATGGACGGTCTGGGAATTTCGGACCACAAGCATTTATTGGTGACATTGAAATGTCCTTCCGTGTTTTTCGTTTCATTTGAATTATAATAATTACATTTCTCTAATGTGCTGCGATGCAAAATTAAAAAAAAAAAAAAAAAAAAAACTAGGATGAATACGCCGTGTTCGAAAGTGAATTCTGTGTATACGTAAACGATAACAAAAGAGCCTTTGTTTTCGTAATGGTACACAATACCACGTGCGTGACATCGTAACTATATTATTGTATAATTTACGTACTTAAATGCTGTATTGTGTTGGCATTTCAACGTCGCCTAATTACGTTTTCGCATCAAACGACAATTGTTGAAAATGACGTGCGCAGTAGCCAACGGTGCAGCAGCCGTCGATGGACGATAATGATTTATGTACATTTTACATCACGCATTATTAGTCATGTCCAGTCGGGAGTCGTTAATTGTGACAGCGCACGCTGTTATTATACAATAGTAATAATTTTATGAAAAATTTGCGCGAGGATAAAAAACAAATCCGTTCCAAGAGTTGCGCGGGCGACGAGAACCGAACCACCTGGTTTCGGAATCCGGCGCACCCGTCGCGATGTATAGAGAACGTCTAACGTGGCACATAGTAGTGCGTGCGTGCGCGTGTGACAAATACCTGTACGCGAATACATTACATGCATGTGCCATTATTGTGCCGTGTTAGGTATTTAAACGTTTATGTATATGTGTGTGTGTATTTTTTTTTTAATGTTACGATATCTCATCTAATTGCAGAGTGTTGGTGCGATATTTCAAAATAACATATTGTCAGTGTGATTTATATCATATACACAAGTACGATTCGGACGCGGTACAGCTGCAGGGAGTGAGTTCCGGCGGGCAATAATAATAATAATAATAATAATAAAAAGCGGTTGATTTTTTTTCTTCTTCTTCTTCTTTTTAACAGTCTTCGGAATTTCGCGAAATTCAGGGCGCAATAAATCAAGCGATACCTAACCACCACCATCACCCCTCTACCCATGTCGTACACATGCGTTGGAACGCCTATTAAACAAAAAGCCGCGAAATTGGTTGACGATAATACGCCGCGGCGAGCACTTTGCTCGGTCGCGTGTGGAATATATTCTCATATAATGATTTCTTTCGCAACGCTTCAACTTTAAAAGCAGTTTTTTATTAAATTCCACCGAGAGAGAAAAACGTGGGAATTGTCGGTATCCGTTGTATGTCTCACATGATGTATTCAGTCAGTGGATCAGATCATTGTTCATATGAGATCGGACGCGAGTTGTTGAACCGGGTAAGGTCGAACGGCACTTTTGAAAAATGTTTGAAAAAATAGATACAATTTTAACGAGTTGTAATTTTTTAAGCACATAAGTACACAGAAAAAATATTATAAAATAATAATAATAATAATGATAATATATTCGAAACTTGAACTCTGTCGAAAAATATTAAATAGATTTTTCTAATAAATCCAAACGCATACGATTGGTCATTGAAAATATAACATCATTTATTCCAGACGTATAAAAATCACTTTGTTTTACTTGTCTAAGTTCAACCAATTCCATCTAGGTACTTCCTCTACTTCATCTAGGAAGTAATCAATGCATTTCGAGTCAACGTTACCTAGGGTTACCATAATTTTTTAGACCAAATCCGGACATAAGTTCCGTTTCAGGGGGAGGGGGGATGAAATTTAAGATAAACCATATAATTTTTTCATTAATACAATTTTATTTAAATCTATGAATAAAATGTCTACATAAGAGTTATTAGGTTAAATATGTTAGTAAGATTAATAATATTAATTAAATAATAAATAATAATAATAATATAGTTAATAATATTAATAATAATTAATAATGTGTTATGAAATCTGTTACCTAATAACTTTTTGTACCAATAAAACCACGTTAAACGGTTAGCTTTGTAAAATCTGGACATTTTTAAAATCCGGACGCCAATCCGGACTGTCCGTACGAAATCCGGACGTATGGTAACCCTAACGTTACCGCCAATTTCCGTTGAACTATTGCAGCGGATCGTAGTAACATTGTATATTATTTTTCACCGGCCGAACGGCAATCCTCAAGTGGTATGACTGATATTATGTTTATACCGGGAGCTGCACTCAAGGGCTGCATGCCCTATACGAATGCGTCCTCGAAAATGTACAGCACGCTTCGCTTACTGTATTTCGTCTGTACGACTTGTGTTCATTTTTACTGCCATATCGATAACTCGACTAATACGGTTCACGATTGACGGGTACACAATCAGCCTCGTACGGCGTGGATTTTATTATTTTTAATCCAACGGTGTACGGTAAACCGTTCCCTGGACTGTACGGAGTTGTGATCGCGTAGTGTTTGTGAATGGTACGACATAAATATACGAGGCCCTGTAAGTACAAGGGGCCCAACGCCGGGGAAACTTTCGACGTTTCCACGGCACCGAGTCCGCGTCTCGTATTCAAAACAGTGTAGTTACGTTGAGTAGAACGTATTCGATTTGTTGCGAATGAAGAAGTAGAAAAAAAAAATGGAGAATCGTTGTACGATGATATTTAAGAATCGTTAGAGCCGAGAACGTCGCGCACACGTATTGTAGCGTAACATTATTACATCGTTCCTATCGTCCAATGCGTCGCCGTTTACTGGATTTTTTTTTCTTCTGCGACGAATACGCCTGTTTACATTCGATATTGTGTCTTTGTACGTGACTCTCAGTCCGGAAGTCGAAACGAGCACCGATGTCACTGGTGTGCCCGTGATGCTGATAGAAAGATCCGATCAGATTACACACGAAGATTTATGCGCGTGTATTAAACGAACACGCACATATATGTACAAACAGAATGACCCGGAATCGCCCGGTAAATATTTTACTATCTTAGATTAATGATCCAAAAAATAAAAATTTTAGGTTGAAAAAAATAATTTCGTATATTCTTATGATTTATTTATATTTTTATTTATTTACTTCTACTGTATGGATTTATATTTACTTCAATCGTTGAATATTAAAAATCAACATTTTAAACGAATTCAAGTATTTCTACGGCAACCATAAGGTGAAAAAGTGTGTACGAGAAACTGTTTCGACGCTTATAAATGCAATTTTCGAAAAATCCAATTTTATAGCCCATCAAGTGTATTTGAGGAAAGACTGCGTTAAATGTCATGTAACATAATAACATTTTTGTCGTTTCTGTAATATAGAGCGAGTGGTATTTGAATTTAATATTTATATATTACAAACTTACAAAATATATAGATACTATTATGCGCACTGTATATTTAACGAAACTTTATTGTAAAGAGTTTTATTGTGAGTCCATGACAATTTTATTTAAAACAAAAAAAAGTTTTTAAAAAACATTTAACGAATTAATTTCACATTATTTTTACAAAAAAATGTTTAAACTTCATTGCTATTTAACATATATTACACTTGTTATAATCTTGGGTGAAAATACTTAACAAGCTATGTTACAGGCACAGAGCATATTGTAATAATATATTATAATAATAATATTATAATAAAATAAAATAATATTAATATATATAAATATATATAATAATAAAATAAAATAATATTATAATATTATAGCATATTATATTAACATATTTATTAAAATCTATTGTTAATATTATTTGTTACTTAAAAATATAATTATTATATGTATACATCATTATTTTAGGTTGTTTTATACATAGTGCCCGGGTAAAAGAGGAATATGTAAAAAATCATCAATTAATTAAAACTCTCCACAACAATATTTAGAGGATAAAATTATCTATCAATATTTTTGATATTTGTTCTTCAATTGGTTCTTTAAATATTGATTTTCTTAAAACTTAAAATATTTAATTAATTCTAAACTTTTTACATTTTAATAAGTCCAAAAAGTCACTTATCGTTATTGGCCAGTATTTATTTATTACCTTTTGCACATAATTAATTAATTTGAGCAATATTTTTTTGACCTAAACCCTTTTACTTAGTTTATTATTATACGTACAAGTCATGATAATGAAATGTGTTACCAACGTAAAATTAATTTGTTGAGTTTTTTAAATTTGTACAAGTACAGTGGCTGATGACTTATTTTCTATTTCTCATAGATTATATGAAATATATTACTAAATTATTATTTTTTTAATTGAACATACCTAGATTAAGAAAAAAAAAAATCATTAAAATTAACTCATTACCCTTTATACGGGTACCGTCTATTTATCATTATTATTTTTAAAGATTTTGTAGGTACCTATAGCAAAAAATAGATTTCCAAGCATAAAAAACCGTATTTCTTTTAAAAGAAATTTCTATTTTACGAATTGTTTTCACAGAACTGAGACGTTCTACCGTATATTGTATACAATATTTACGTGTATACTAAACGGAGCGCACGAAACGCGAAAGTCGTTTTAAGTCACATTAGCGAACCTGCGTCCGTCGTATAACTCACCAATCGCACTATGCAATAACATCCGATCAAATTACGCTGCTAGCAGGAGCAAAATGCGAATCGCTAATTTATTTTCATGTATTACAGCGATACACTTAAACGCGACTGGACAATCGCACAAAAAGTTTGTAGACGTAGTACGGTACCGATTTCGAACCTCGCGAGACGACCAACGAATTGATTTCGCGTAGAAATGTGTACATTGTGTTGGCGGTGGTCTACGAAGATAATAATTATTCACAGTCATTGTTCTCGGTCCGACGGATTGCTCGCCCGGATCAAGATATATTCAGGGAAGTACGCCTGGTGCGGCAAACAGGGAAGATCGATGGCAGACGATAAAACGTAAATCTACTACGGAACTTAAGGATTTCTTCTGAACTCTTCCGAGAACAAAGCATAGTTGTTGGGGTGCCACATAATTGATCCATAATCTAACACTAACCTTACTAAAGACCAGTAAAGAGCTTTTAAGAACGTGGAAAGTCTAAGTTCGCTAACCGTTAGCTTTATGAGGCCGGGCGTTTTTAATGGCTCCGCAACATATACCACAATATATATTATGCTCTCGGCACAGCAATTGAAATCCCTGGAGGAAACGCAGGACGTGATGATCGTGGTTTCTTTTTCTTTTTATTGTTTTTATATTACGAGAAACTGATTTCTTAGCGTAACATCCATCCGTCGAATAATAGTACATGACTTGATCTCATAAACTATTTAAGCGATTTGTACTCGGTAAATCGGATAACGTTTTTCGGTGTAATATTTTAAGTATGAACACGGGTTTGATGCAATCAGATGATTCGGATACTTACTAGGCCCAGCCTACGTTAAACTTGTAAGTTCTTACCTACAGTAAAAAAAGGTAATTCTTAAAAAACTTTAACATCAAATGCGATATAATAGAAATTAAATCAAGCATGTTGTATATCGTTAATGAACCACACGTGAATAATATTAGTGCTTATATATTATATATTTATATATTATGTATACTTGAACCAAATGTTAATCACAAACATTTGAAGCTGGAATGGAAGAGTAATCATACGAAAAAATGAAATATAAAAATACCAGCCTTTGTGACCGGCTACTTGAAAAAAAAAAGGAGAGAACGTCGTGTTTTGAATAGCACTCTTAGACCATTTAGTTTCATTCATACATTTTGCAGTTACGTGATATGATGCGAATCCAATTAATTGAAAACCTTCTTGATTTATAATTATATAGAGCAATAGTGATGTTCACCTCAAACCTGTCTCGTATTATTTATATTCTCGTAATTTATACAAATGGCATTATAATAACACAGTATTGATATAGGTAAAATAACAACGGAGGAGCCGTGTTTCCAATGATTTGTTGAGCCCATTCAACTATCCGAAATAAGTTAATATGTACGAAAACGGACGAAATAGAATTGTTAAAAGTCGTGTATCTTATTGCAAACAAAAGCGCATTTAATCAATATTAAATAAAAGTTGTCGTTGAGATTAAGAAAATGATAGGTATCGATTTAATATGTTTTCATTACGTTACAAAAAATAAGTTGGTGTCACATCTGTCCGCGTGGTATTTATAAAATCGTATTATGTATATACACATCGTTCAATCGTCTTACTTGGTAAGTGCTTTAGTGTTACGATATTATTATTATAATATTAATGTTATATTTCAATGATAGTGACAGTATGAGAAAACGATAAATGTGTGTTTGTCTTAGATTTTAATTTTGAACAAAAATTAGAAACTATAGTGAGATGAGGGCCTTAAACTCCTTCACAATTATTGACATAAGTTTAGACAAATTTTTTTTGTTAGCTTAAAAGATGGTTTTCTATAATTTTGAATTTCATGTTATTAACATTTTTTTTTTTTTTTTTTGTAAACGGAAAATATAATTATTTTAAGTAAATGATAATGTAAAAATGTATTATGTTTAACATTTTTGAGTTATATAAAATAACCTAGCCTAGTAAAATCAATTGTTATCGGTCTATTTAATTAAAAAAATTAAAAATAGATGAATAATATTTAAAAATAAAATAATAATAGAAATGCTGAAATCACTGAGAACATGAATAAACTAGAGAAAATGTTTGGAGTTTAACCTCTCAATCATTATGTACATTCTAAGTCATATTCAAATTTACACGAGTGCGTGGAGATAATTTTTGTTTTTTACTTTTAGATAAGCAGAAAAGGACGTCAAACCAATGTTTTTTAATAGGAAACAATTAAATAATAATAGTAATAATATAGTGTTGTCGGACAGTGTCCGTGGTGTATGGAAAAAACATCGATTTTTCGACCGACTTGTACGCGGCAACGATGAAAATCATACTGATTGAAAAACAGATACTGGTTTTTGTTTTTAACACGCTTGTTAATTAAACCGCGCACCGCACGGACCGGACCGTATTATTAATTTATTGTTTATCCGAGAAATCTACGCGAGTGGAACAAGAAGCGTACGTAAATTATACACGTGTATTATTATTATTTAAGAGTCGTGTTTTTAATTTTTTTTTTATTATTATTAATGTTCGCGCGCTTTAACGGAATAATAATAATTGTTTTGATAACATCTCGCTTGCACGTGCAGTTTTATACGTTATCGAGTGAAAGTTTAGCCGACCGTACGCGACGAAACCTGTCCTCACTATTTATTGATAAGGCGCGATGCATGTACTAAATCATATACGCAGTACATGTTATTATTATTTTAATTATTATATTATTTTGACCATTATCTGTATAATAGCACGCGTACGGAACTTGAAAAAACGCGTACGCACACATACACACCACACTACGATTTATCGACCCGTCGGATGTACGAAAACGTCGGCCGCTTTACTTACAAACACACCATGATGTCGCGCAGGCACTGAACGTTTGTTTTTTTCCGACTCATGTTCACGGATGTGCACAAATCGAACGTTAAGCGAGCACCTATATATATCACCGTTAAAATTTTGAATTCGGTGTTCTACAAAACACTTAGGTAATCTAAAAATTAAATTCAAAAGTTGAGGAGGAGAAGTGAAAAAATTGTAGCGTAATGACTTGGTAACAGGTCCATGCGTAAGAATCGTCCAAGGAAAGGGGGGGGGGGTTAAAATTATGTATGTTAAATTAGTTTATGATGTCAATAAACACGTTGGAATATCCATGATTAAAAATATCAGGATCGAAAGTCAATAAATGTCTTAACAGTTTGAACAGCTGACTAGTCAGTGAAAACGTGTTCAATCGATGTTTGCAATTACAATTAACAATATCGACAGTAGATTGGAAATTTAAAAGAAAAGTGCTTCGAATCAAGAAAATTAGCATTGGTTAAACAAAAATTGACAACTATGTATGAATTTTCAAGTAGGTTTAAATTTTATAGAATGAGGAATAGGTATATTCTTAGTAAAAATATATATAAAATGGCCCTAAATGGAAGGGGTTGGAACACCCCAACCTCTCCTGACCTTACGCAAGAGCCTGCTTGGTAATCTATAGAACCTCATGTAGTTAGAGTTCTGTAATATAAGACTGTACTGTAATGATTTTTGAAGTTCCAATAAAATATAAATGTAATAGTACATGGGAACGATAAGAAAAGATTTTTACAAATTGACGTGCAATTCAATGGAATCCTAAATTAAAAAAAAAAAAAACGATTATTAATAAAAAAGCAATAGTTTATGCAATTTATACACTTATAAATCAATTCAAAAAATTAACGCATTTTGATTGAATACCGTTCTTAACTTTATACATAATCTAACTTGAAATTTTATTGAAATCCTAGAAATTTTATAGATTGCTTTAGAAAAATTTAAAATGATATACAAATATATATCCCGTTTCCAATTATTAAAAGGGGTTCTATATTCAATATTTCGCCAATAACGTACATTTATGTATTAATATACGGTATATGAACTACCGTTAAAGTCTTGAACCAGTTATTTTATGTATAAAAATTATAAATTATAAATTATAATTTACCATGGTGTATAATGATTGAAGTATTTATATTGAAATTGAATACAAATACTCCATTTAAAAAACACAGGATAACCAGTGATATTTTACAATTATAGATTATGAACCGTTTCAGTTTTTAAATCGATAACTAGTCATTGTGGATAAACGAATAATTATTATTGGCACTTATTCCATTAAGAAAAAAAAAAGAAGAAAAAAAAATGTCATCATTGTAAAACACAACATTCATAAATTATCTAGGCGGTTAAATGAAATATTACATGTTTTATTGGATTGATTTGGTTAGATGCATGATAAGTACTTGGCTGTATTTCATGAAATTACATGCCATTGAATACTTCAACGCTCACATATCGTATAAATATTAATTAATTACGATCCACACGATAACGGTGGGTATATGGTGAACCACGCACGATTTCGATTCGTAACGTTTTGAGAGATTCGACGTATTATTCGTAATCATTTATTACACAACGATCTGGCAAGTGCATCTAGTGGATGTTAAGTAAATCGAAAATGTGGGACGGGGGTCGCGTTCTTGGCAGGAAGAGTCGCTTGGAAAAAAAAACCCGTTCACGTTGACGTACTGGTTTTTCTTTTCTTTCGTAGGCATGAAAAAACGAATTGACATCGATTATTCATAAAAACAGTATACGTACACGTCAAGTACCGTGCGCATTATTTATGGAATGAAACGTGTAGTCGAACCAGCCGGAACCCTGGGGATTTTCGAACTATCGATTTGTTCGCGTTCGTCGATCGACGAACTTTTTATAACGAAAAGCGAGTAATTTACATCGCGTACTATGTTCTATATATATTATCATCATCATCAACAGCTTAACGGTCCATTAAGGATCTGCGCTGCCACTAGTAAACTTCTCCATTTTTCTCTGTCCAAAACCCAGTCTAACGTTGTATTCCCATCTATGAGTCTCATATACTTTTCTACGATGTCTTTACATCTTGTTCTTGGTCTTTCAAGTGAACGTTTTTTATTAGTTTCTCCTTTCAGAATATTCTATAACATTTCTCCATCAGCTCTACATACATGTACCAGCCACTATAGACGTTTGCATCTTAAATATGTGAGTATATTGGGGTTTTTTTATACAGGCCATACCTACAGCTCTTTGTTGTGTATTTTTTCGTATATTCCTAGGTTGTCATTGTACACTGGTCAATATACCTGCCTTAAGGTTTTCCTTTCTCATATAGCAGGTTTTCTTTTGTTTTCTATTATTCTTTATATACGAGTTAATATGTATTTATATATTCGGGACGAATAGATTTATGCAAATAATGCCTATGGGTCTACACAAATTTAAAACAGCGATGTGTAGTTAAAAATATTACAATAAACCCATTATATTATAAACGGGAGTAACCCGTTACCGCCAAAATCGTACCTTTCTTATTTCCTACGATTCATTTTTCCGTTAAATCATAAATTAGTCGATTTTTTTTTTCACCAAATTACTCTTTTGCCAAACGAAATAGTTGGTCTAGTATCTGAATATTAATGGATATTTGTACTTATTACAATGATTAATGAGACAACAAATTATTTAAAAACCTAGAAATTGTTTTACTTTAATTACGTATGATAAAAATTTTGTAGATGAATAAAAAGTATAAAAAATTGAATACAAAGTAATTATAATCTATTCTAATTTTTGCTATTATAATATGTTTTATAAATAATGATTTTAAATTTATTCGTATGAAAAAAAAAAGTCATTCATGTAAAATAAAAAAACGTTATTGAAATCTTGATTTTTTCTTTTTGTATATTCCTATATATGAGTAAATTGCTAAGTTAATTTAAAATGTAGATAGAATATTTCAATACAATAATTTTATTGAAATATTAGACTAACTTTTTTCATTTGGCCGAAAAGAAAAAGGTATGATTTCGACGGAAAAAGGAATCAATCAATTTACTATTTGGTAGAAAAGTGAAGTGGTGGAAAAGGGAAAGGTACACTTTTGGCGGAAACCGACAATGCCCATTATAAACATGGAAGTATGTAAAAATGCCGATGAAGTAATGTTAACAACTCAAAAAGTAATTTAAAATTAAATAAAGAAACTATATCAACTTTTCATATTTTTTTACACATATTTTTTTTCATATTTCCAATCACATACATTTGTCATGATATCTTTAACAGACCACCAAAAGTTTAGTTTTGACCCACGTTCAGAATTGAATAGAATTGAGTTGATGGTAAAAAACGTTAAAAAAAAATACAAAATATATAAACTTTTTTAATCATTGATCTATAGTTCAATCTTCTAATAATTATTACGTTTGTCCAACTGAAAAAATTTTATAACACAATTTGATATCTTTTTTATTATGCTCAATCGTCGATAGTTCCCCGGTAGTGTACCACTCGCCCTTATATATATTTGGCGCTGAAGACATAATCTATAATATTGATTCTAAGTCTTACATTGATAAAAATTGATACTAGGAACATTAAAAAGTTATTATTTTTAAAAAAAAATTTGCATAGTTAACAATCTATATCCCAAACGGAAAATTGAGAAAATTTGCATTATAACAACTTGCTGGGATAAATTTATATAAATCATAAATTTTCAAACGATTTTTAAATTAATGTATTTCAATATGTTTCGGTTCAACATTAACTTTGAAATATCATCGTTAACTACCTAGAATATGTTTCATAATAATTTCATAATAAAGTAAAATGGTAAATAATATATTAGTTATTATTGAATTTGTAATAATATTATACGTGTTAGACTACAATTGATACGGTCGATGTTAGCCTGAAAGAATTGTTTTAAATTCATATCATATGTTTGATATCAACATTACATTATTTACTTATTTATACCGTTGGCACGATAATCAATAGGAAGTTATTGCTTTTAAGAATCACATTTAATTAACTAACAATATAATTAATTAACTGTCATGACATTATTTAGAATCTTTTCGGAAACATTAGTAGTTATTGCAGTAAATTGATTCAACAATATTACTTCACAGTTGTTCAAGAAAATAATACACGGTAATCACCGGCCGGAATTTGTATTATTGTACGTTGAGTGTAGAAAATGTTTAATTTCAGATATTTACATAATATTATACAAGTACAACCGTATACGGTGAACACAAGTATATTTCTATCCGGCAAGCGCATGTACGGGGGCGCAAGGGGTAGCGTATTGGTGCATAATATAATATTATAATGTAATAAATAATCGTTGTGGTCGTGGGCAGCGGTAACATCGGGCGGTCGATCGTTTCCACTCGTGTAAAACAAATACAACGTCCAAAAATAATTTTTATAATTATAATAATAATACCACCGACGGAGAAACAATCCGGAAGCTGCCAATAATAATATTAAAAAGTAAAAAAAAGCAATTACGCGTCACGGGGGCCGAGATCAATTATCCGTCTTGCGTATGTCCCTGAGGTGTAGATATATTATTATTATTTCAAGTAGATGTACGTTTCATTATGTAAGTAGGATCGTGATTATGGTCCGCACTTAAAAACTAATGAAAATCACCAGAAAATGCGAACAGTTTCCTTACATAACTATTCCTTAAATGAAATTAAATTCCTGTTGATTTTAAAAAGTATTCGAGTAAGCTTTATATTTTATATTTTTAATTTGAAATACATAGAATATACGGTCAAACGAGTCCAAAACGATTCAAAGATTCGGAGAGCTTTCAAATTTAAACGTTGATTTCTATGCCCGGAAAATATTTATGAATCGTTTTCAATCAAAACATTCGCGAAATCGTGATTCCACTATAAAATATATATTTTTATGATTAAATCGATGATGGAAATGAAATTTATTATTTAGATGCTTTGAAGATACGTTTTCGTTTAAACCCGTCCAGTAAGTAAACATGCGAGTATGGCTGTATTAAATTTAGACGAAGCGTCATATCCCACCGATCCGTCTAAGCGTCGATGTGTTTTTCGCACGGGACGCCGGTATTGTAGAGAATACCTGGGTTAAACCGAAAAATGTCTAATAACTATTAATATTTATTTTTATTTTTTTTTTACACTTATGCATCATATACCTGATGCATGAAACAAACGTAAAGACGATTTTAAAAACGAACATATTACTCAACGAGAATATTGCTCGCGAAAATCAAACGATCTAAAAGATAACCGAAATCCCATCGACACGATGTGGACCGTTTTAGGTTTACTTTTAACAATTTTGAGTTCGGTATGGATACGTTATCATTGGTGAAGTCGTTGACGTCGTTGATCGGAACAAGGTGTGCTAATCCGATCGTACAGACACGGTAACGGCCGCCGATCTTGATGGGTACAACACGATTGCGAACGTTTTACCTTTTTTATAATACGATTGCGAACGAATGACGCTTATCAGAGAATTTATTTTTTTTTAGCCGAAAAACGAACGATTGCGAACGTTTTTATAGGCTACGTTGTCAAGTTTATAATTTCTGGATATGTTTTGTTCGGGAAAAAAATCTAAAATAATATATACATACATAGATCTGAGTTCTGAATAAATAAATAATATAATACATAATAATACATTCAAAATAATAGTTTTTAAAAACATGTTTCTACATTTTTACTTTTTTTAAATTTTTTCCCTGGTAGGAATTTCCAGTTTTTCTTAAATATAAAATAAGATCTTTGTGTATTTTGCAATCATTATAATTTTGTAAAGTTAATTCAATTAAAGATTTATCTTTTTTGGCCCATATTATGTACATTTTTTTTCACGACTGTCGAACTATACGAATCGAGCTGGTTTTCCATTAAATTAATACAGATATAATATTATAGATATTCTACATCGTACCTGTCTATCTAATCGCCCGGCGTAATATCAGAAAACCTTTATATTACAATTTGATTATTTTCAAAATTATTATTTAAAAATGTGTTGTTGACACCAAATCTGACAACGCCGCATGATCAAAGGCAGGTAAAAACGTTCGCAATCGTGTTACCGGAAAAGGTCCATTCGCAATCGTATATTATCAATCTCGATCCCCGCATGGTCGGCAACCGATACTGTTGACCCGACCGCCCGCGCTCCCGCAAAAACGTTGTCAGTCACCGGTCGCGAGCGTCGGGGGAAACCGTGTCCGCTGTGCGATGGGTATGCGCGTGTGGATATCGACGGACGGTGGTGCACGCAAACGTTTTCAGCGGAGGCTCGTCGTTGAGATTTATGCACGCGGACACACGCGATCACGTCCCTCCCGGCAGCCCGATAGGCGGCGAATTTCTATGAATTCTTTACGTCCTCTCACTGCGGCCCGCCAGCCGGTCGGCTATGATTTATGACCCGCGTCGTGTGATGCCCCCGCCGCCCCACTCGTTACTCGCCGTTATTATTATCGCTGTTGCAGCGCGCGCGCGCGCGCCAAGATTTATAATGATACATTATTATATTATATGATAATAATATTACACGGTGTACTACTACTACTACTACTACTACTGCCAGTAGTAAGTTGTCTCGCGGTACTTGTAGTACTAGTAGTGGTTGCGTAGCAGGCGGCCGGTGAAGGTAGCGGAGGACGACGGGATTCGCACTCGCCCACACGTTTTTCGAACAGGATTTAATTTCGTCGCCGGCGAAAAAACCGTGTCCGGCCGGTCCGCGTGTCGTCTACAGTAAAACAATATACGTATAGCCGCAGGCACTGCCCCCGAAGTGTTCGGAATGTTTCCCCGTTCGAGTGTTCGAAACAATACGGCGTTCAAAATAGATTTCATTCGTACCCGTGTTTTCCAAAACGTTGCCTCGTGTACACGACAAATGCAGGTTTGATGTTTTCCCGCGCGCCGGAAGGACTCGCAACGTTTTCAAAAGTTCTTGCGAACCCGACTGCTGCAATATGATTACTTGCGGTCCAGCTTTTACGCGTACCTTCCTGTTCCTTAATCACTTATAATAACGCGACGTGACTATAGTACACCGAACGCAAAAATAGACCATTAGACCGATGGCCTTATTCAAATCAAGATGTACAAACATAAATTAAGTTTAAAATTGCTGTACACACAGTCATAGCCAAGACCAATTGCTTTGTGTGCATTTAGTACACGGGCCATGAAAATAAATGAGACAAAAAAAAGAATCGAAGAAGGTATTTAGAAAACTCTTCGGACGCTAGAGAAACAAAAATGGAGAGTATGTTATTAGAAACGACGAAGAATTGGATAGTCTTTATGAATAACCTACTTTTATTGGAACCAACGAAGTACAAGCATAGTCGGGCAGAGCAGATATGGAGATCGGAGGGAATGGTAAGGGTAAATGGAAACCTAGCACTAAGAGTCTAATATGATGACCTGAGCAGTGATAGATAGATAAAATACAGTAAATATTTAAAACTTCTGAATGTTAGAAACGCTGAAGAATATGCGAAAAAATAGAGAGGGATGAAAACAATGTGTTGTTGCGGCGATGGGCTTTAAAGGTATGTAAAAGTCTAGAAGATGAATAAAAAGAAGAACATTCTGAGTTTTATTGTTTCTCAGCGAACTCATAACCAAAAAAAATTTAAAATCTGTTTTGGCATATTGAATCAATTTTCTAGATGTCAATTAAAGTAGGAAGTGTTTATTTGTAAGAAATTAACATGTTACCGAAACTATTATTTATATATTAAAACAAATTGAGAACAAATATTTTTCAATTCGAGTGCGTTTGCTCGGAACACTAAATTAAAACAGTAGTAATTTATATTTTTATCCAAGTCTTCGTTGTGATTAAGTGCACCTCTACGATATGCGAAAACGAAAAAGAACATTCTAACGATTTATTATTATTGTATTACTATCAACGTCGCGTTTTATTTTTCGCGAACGACTCGAGACTACACGACTCGCGTGCATAATAATGTCATGTCTTGTTGTTTATCTTATTCGTGATAAACACACACACACACACATACGAACGTCTTGCCTAGCGTTTTTCCCCATTCGATTACACGACGGGATCGTACACTACAAAATCGACTCGCACATGAATTCGCCTGCCGCGACGGGGCGTTGTCGGTATATTAGGTATCTTCTAATACACATTAACGTGTAGTTAATCGATTAATTTCCATTATTTTCCCCCGAAAATCGTTATCCACTCTAACGAAAAAGGTTTTTACTATGTTGCATATATAGCTATACTACAGGACCCTTTGATAAGGTAGATATGTCTCTCATCGTTGATATGCGGAAACGATTAATTATTAATAAAGTCTTTAAGTAGAGAAAGATTTTCGTAGCCGTGTCACCCAGTGCTTCCCTACTTTAATACTAAGGTGGCTTATAAATGTCCACTATACTTGGTAGACGAGCCTCGAAAAAAAAAAACCTAGTATGCTTTCATATAATAATATTACATACAATTTTATTATGAGGAATTTTATCATATGTTTTAACACAATACTGTTAACCTGAATTTTGACAAATATAGTTATATTTTGAAATTTTTCTTATCATTAATTTACAAACAGCGATCCATCAAAAATATTTTGGACCCAATGTTGGGTCGCAACCCACAGGTTGGGAAACGCTGGTGAAGAAAACTAGGAGCCTATATTAAAACCGTTTAGCATAATTCGAGTTCATTAAAATAGATTTATTGCACGGCACCCGCATTACAATAATATAATACAATATATTATGCAGTCGTCACGATGTAAATCATTATTTTTTATTTAAATGTGTAACATGAACATTTTTTCGACCACATCAATTAAAATGAACAACGTAGTTGAATAAAAATATCTAGGTAAGTTATTTTCGGAAGTTGAAGTGATAGTTAATGGTGTGGTTAAAATAGATTTATCGTCCCTTGTATATGCCGTCGTTTTGGAATAATATACGTATTGTCTCGCGTGAATTAATTCAACCGTTGCAATATGTGACACGAAGAAATGTACTTGTTTAATTAGAATGCGCGTGTCTTAACAGTTGGGGCTAATAGCTATTTTTTTTTCTACCTCGACTGTACAAATATAAATATTGTGTATGAACACGCCAATACATAAATATATTGCAGCTTATATAGTGATATCGTGTTTTTGTATTAGAGTGTTTTTACATTTATTTTATTATATAAAGAAATAAATAAAATGTATCATGTGTAAAATGGAAGACTCTTCGTGATCAAACATACTTGCGTAATAGGATAAGAATAATAGCAATATTGTCTTTTTAAAAAATTTAATTTAAAGTCAGCCGTAGACGAACTGTTTTCCGAGATTTTTTTTTTGTATTTTCCATATCGTGTTCAAATCTATAAAATCGTGTAGGTATACGCACTTCACGTAATAAATACATAAATGGTGGCGAATGGTATTCGAAATTTTTATACAACGCAGTATATACTCGTATTATTATGTATAATATGTGATTTGAATAATACCTAGATAGAAATTCAGATCGAAAGAAAAAAAAAACCAATGTCATTACTTTTTAAAAGTATAAAAGCCGTTAACCTAATTTTTAAGTTTCTACTCTAAGACGGTTTACTCGTTTTAGATTCTGAGCGGTACCTAGTAGTTATCGGCTTAACAGTGTGGAGGGTTTTTTTTTATTTTTGGGACAGGAGGAGCGCTCTGTTACCTTGTAAAGATCTTTTATCCAGCGAGAAACTAAATACAGTTGGTCGATAGTCTTGTATAAATAAAAGTACATTTTGTGTAAGTTTTCTGTTTTTTTTTTTTTAACGGAGAGGGAGGCAGTAGATCAAGGGATGAAGAAAATATATGAAAAAATCGTTTCTATAAAAGTTTAGTGTGCTCTATACGCCTCTAATTACCCTGCTCCATACGGTTCTGGAAAAAAATATTTCTACAAGAAAAAAAATACTTTTACCGATTTGCCCTTTCATAGATAAGGGACTAGGAAGAAAGACTTCCAGTTGAAGCACCCCTTGCACGCCCATCCCACCAATCATTCCCGAGAATCTGTACTGCTATTTAGAGATCATTTATTCCGAATAGTGTTATGAACACAATAAGCAGGCACACAACGGATTTTATTCGCACAATCGAAATGGCATCAAATATGTTTGCGGATTATTATGAAAAAATTTGATTATTTTCAAAGCCATATTAAAAATATATATTTGTGTTCGTAAATTAACATATAATGTACAGTGTATTAATTACATTGGATTATTATTATGTATTGCGTTATACTATAATTAGTTAAGTTTTAGCGAGTTTTCGTGCATTCGAATTTTTTAAAACAGTAATTACTATACTTTGACAGTACGAATGAAGCCGACTGGCTTATCGAGCGGGCTTTAAAAGCAATTACGGCAGTCGTCTGTTATGAATTAACAATGTACTTAAACCGAATATTGTTCGAGCCGGGACAATATTATTATTGTCCAAGCGAGTGTACAGTGTTTTCGATTACATTACGTATTTATCATATTTACGAATTTATCAAATCACGAGTGGGTGTATATGGAAAATCGAACTCTTCGCCAAAAAATCCAGGGCCGGCTTCAGAGATTGGTGAGGAGGGGAGTACAATAACCTCCTCACTATGAATCACCTCTTTATATAGTCGGCAATCATCAACAAATTTAGTAATATTAGTTGTATACAATTTTGTTTTAGAAAGTAGTTGCAAATTTATATACTTATAACCCCCATCCTAAATTCCTCTATCAATATTTGCTTGCGCCGGCCCTTATCAGATCATGCGAATGGGATGTGTTGTAATACATACCAAAATGTTCGCTAAGAGATGTTGTAGGGATTTGGACTCAACACAAAAGCCGAGATTTCCGTGCGCTCCGGACCAAGAAGTCGTTGATTTCACTGCATGTTTATTTTTGTTGGTGGGGGAAAAATAATAAACACAGGTGACACCCGTTTTTAAAACGGGGCCTCGTAAGCCGTAATATTGTGTGTAAGCCGCAAATAGACACCTGATAATTTCACGTGCAGCGTAGGTGAGCTGTTGCGTCAACATTTCGAAATTGAGCCTTTCGGATTTGGCCACTGTTGAATATTGTACCGTGGTCGGGCATTATACGGTTGATACGTTGATGAGTGATAATACGATGTTAAGATATTGAGTCGATAAAACAGAACAATATATATCCATGTATAAAGTTTTTATTTCAATTGAAAACGGGTGATAAATTATTGGTTTCGAATTAACAGCCCGCGGCGGCGTCCTCACGTATCCTGATATCGCGTCACGCACTTCTACAGACTTGAATTATGACTGATTTAAACTCTGAATACTTGCTGTATCACTGTATGCATACACGTATTTTATATGTCTATAGCGGATCAATGTCCATCTATCGGACATTTCATTCATAGTACAAAATTGAAATCAATTAATATTTTTGTTTTTGATTTGAAAAAAAGAAACCAAAAACACTTGAAATGTCCTCAATTGAAGAATCCTACTATTGAATCCTACCGTCGAATCATACACATTGCCAATAGGTGTGAGCAATTTTGATCGAACAAAATGAAAACAGACCGAGAAAAATATCCATGTCAATCAGAATGGACTAGAAACTAAAAACGATTTTATTATACCATATATTTTTATTTTTATACAAACTCCGCATGCGTTTTGTGAAAGACGCTGCACGCGGATTCGCGTGGCATAAAATATATATAAAAATGATCTGCGACTGGTGGACCGAGGAAGGGAGACAACTGGGTCGTTAACATGTCTAACTTCAATAAGACCCGGTTCAATACTATTGACTTAATATTTTTATTCCCTATTGTAGATTTTCAAAAATTCCTACTGGGAAACATTGGTTAAGCATGCATATATTTCATACACAACGCTTATTATACTGTACGTATGACGTGCTGCCACAAAAGCAATACATATAACGCGATCAAGACTAAATACGATTAAGACTTGACGGTGTTGGAGACATACATGAACGTACTTATTGAAACCTGATTTGCAGTGATAATTCCTGATAAAATTACCGATAAAATACCGTGGACCGGATATTGTTTGTACACTTGTACCTCTGTAAGCCTTATGGTTTGATTTTTTGCTTCGCTCGTTAACCCGTTTACGTTGTAATGAACTTCACGTTAGTCCGAATAAAAAGGGTTTGTATAAAAAAAAACAAAAATAAAATTATATCACAGCAGGAAGAATACGGTATGTGCGGGAAATGTATAACATTACAAGTACCTGCACCATATCGTTTTGTTCCATGTGCCAAGGGACGAACACATACACGTCGGTCTGAAGAAATCATTTATATTCACTTTCCTGTGTCGTGCACGCACTACGTGTAATACGCTACTGCGAAACACTCAACCACAGGTTAAGTGACATTTTACTAGTTGATGCAAGAACTTTTGTCGTATTCATATTAATTAGTTATTAAACTGTACCTACATTTTTTATGTGTGACTTTCCTGATCACCGCAAGCTTACTTAAAAAGTGAGATACTCGACTAGTGTTTCAAACATTTTACATTTATTTTTTTTATTTTTTTTTCTATACTCAACTTGTTACCTGTGCTGAATAAATTATTAATATTATTTATATTCGGTACTAAAAGTTAAAGTCGTAATTGTATTCAGGATTATACTAATAACGCTGAGTACACATGCTAGGATGTACAAACTGTTCTCGTAAATGTTGTTATTGATAAACGACAAATACGAATTCAAGTACGATCAAGATCGATCGATCGCCGATGTGCTGCGTTAACGTTTTACTATATTTACAATATTGGTTGGCGTCAGTGAATCAGCAAAAATGTTCGTCAACCGACTCTATTTCGATCGACAAAACATGTTCATAGACCGATGTCGAACCAGTGTAATACTGGCTTTTGGTGCCTACTCTGTTCGTTTGGATTTCGAGGGTTAAACAGATTGATATGCATTATGTAGCGTGCAGAGTTGTTATGTTTAAAACAAAGTATTTTAATCAAAATGTTTAAAACTGTTTAAACAATTTATTTGAAACACCATCAACATTGTTTCTAAACGTTCAGAATTTATGTTTAAAACATGTTTTTTATTTAAGTGTTTTAAACTCATTTTTAAACAATTTAGAGTTAATGTTAAAACAATGGAATATATATTATACATTTTGTAACTCAGGAATTAGGATATAGTAAATACTAAAAAAATAATATTAAACTATTTTAAAAGTTTTAAGTTGCGAGCTGTGGTGAAACTAGGAGGAGGAGACGGGTGATTCATGGATGGCCGTACACTTTTAGTGAGTGTAATTTTTGTAGTATATAATCTATTATTGACTATTAGTTTGATATTTTTTATTGTTAATAGGTTTAAAACTCAATAGGAATGAATGTACGCCTATTATTAGAGATTATACAAAAAAATTGTAGGGAAAGGTACTTGATTCTTGGTCTATGGTAGGGCGTAATTTTAGCATTTTGCCGGACGTAAAAATTCCTTGTTCCCTTTCTGATTACGAGTTATTACCAAGTAACTATACACACAGCACATGATATAAGAGTAACTAATTGCTTGTAGTTAAACAAAAATCTTAACAACTGATAAAGTGATAGACAAAGAAGATAGTTTTTAACCGTGTAGCCACGACGACGCATAGGAATATTGATACACTTTAGTACTCCGTATTACCACAATTTAAATAATTAGTTTAATCTATTCTGCGGTATTACCTCAAAATATAAAGAATATTAGATAATAGGAATAATGCGATCAGAAATCGTACATTGAGGAATATTATTGATATGGAATTCATCGGGTGTCGCTTGTAAGAATGTGCGTGATGCTTCGATGCTTCGTAAGCCTGTTAATCATATATCGGGAATTACTTGTTTTTAAAAACTTTTTTGAAACCGTTTAAAACACGTTTGAAAAGAGTTTAAAATAATTACATAAAAACATGACGTTTTACAGAGAAATAAACAAAAAAATGTTTTATTAGTCTTTTAGAAAAAAATATGAAACAACAACTCTAGTGGCGTGTGTATTTTATTGAAATCGATTTTTTTTTGATTTCTCGATGTTACCATCATTTTATAATTTGATTTGAATACGACTCGAAAAGTTCTATTCCAGTAACAACGCTAATCGTAAAAATATTACATATTTACTGTGTACTAAACATATTTTACCAACACAATTTTTATATTCAAGGATGTACATACCGTTTTCCATAACATATCGAATAAAATTATGATTCAGTTCCTACCCACAGCAAATATTAGATCCCTCCCATACAGCATTTATTAATCATAACAATTGAAACAATATTTATATGTGATTGGAATTTGAACATTTAAAATAAAAACTTTATACAACGTTGAATAAATATTTTATTTTTCATGTTAAACCTGAAAAATGTAATAAGTATTTATTAACATTCAAAAACAAATATTTTAATTAAAAACTAATGAAAATTGAAAATTGTATAAATGTTTAATACTTAATTCAATATTTAAAAATATATACAATGTATATTGAAAATTTATCAAATATTTTAATTATTTTAAATATTTAGTCAATATATTCATGTTATGTTTGTAGAGTTAACATCTATAGTTAGGAAACATCTATAGTTTTACCCAGTAGTGGTTTTTAAAATTATATCTGAATTATATCCAGTGCATCTAGACGGTATAATAGTTGACGTTTTTTATTTTTTATAATTAAGACCTGAATTATGGTGGATTATTTAACCACGTCGACATTCTAAAATATCTTAGCGACTAGTTATTTTTGCTTTAACTTTAAATTTTAAAAGTACTTCGATGTATTAACTATTAACAACTATTAACGATAAAATAATAAAAAATAAAATTAATAAATGATTAATAATCGTAAATTATAATTTAAATGAATAAACAAATAGTTTATTTGTAGAATTAAATAAATAAATAAGTGAGTGCTTAGCCTGGAGTATTATTATATTTGTAAAGTACGACCGGTTTCGAATTCAAAATTCAACATCGAGTATATTTAAGGTACCTAAATAGGTTGTCCGATAAATAAGGTATAAAAAAATACTAAATAATGAAAAATTAAATTAATTACTTTAAAAAATGTACCCGATAAATAAGATATATTTACAATTTTTTCTGCATATTCATTATTCAGAATAATGCAATTTCCCAACGACGAAGTAACTTGAAAATGCCTTCTCGGAAATACGCAGCACATTTTCCATCGAAGTTCTCGGTAAGTGCATTCATGACGCGTCTTCAAATTTTTGAATTCATCAAAAAATAAAACAGTAAATGCTGACCGATATATTGAAGCGTTAGAAAAATTGAATTATTTGAATTCGTTTCAAGACAAGAGGACAATTACGATCAGGAAATGTGAAACTGCTGCATGACAATGCAATCCCACATTTAGTAGGAAAAAATTAAAGCTTTGCTGGAGAAATACAATTGAGAAGTATTGCAACATCCACCATACAGTCCTGATCTGGTACTTTCAGATTTTTTTTTATTTGGTCCGTTAAAAAAACATTTAGAAGAAACTCATTTTCAAAATTACTTAAATGGAAATTGTGCTGCGTATTTCCAAGATGGAATTTTCAAGTTACTCCATCAATGTATCATTTTGAATGGTAACTATTTAGAAAAATAGGAAAATATATCTTAATTGTCATGTAAAAGTTTTAAAGTAATAAATTATTAATAAAATAAATAATTTGTCATTATTCAGTATATTTTGTACCTTATTTATCGGAAAATCTACGTGTATAGTGGCGATTTGTTGACTTGGTTACCTGATAGTAAGTTTTTAATTCAAAACCCGGTTTACATTATAAATATACTTCATAATACTCCATGCTAAACATTTATGTATTTGATTCTATATATAAACTATTTGTTTCTTTATTTATGCATTAACTATAAACGGTCGGTACACATGGACGAACAAAGTCATCATTTATCTATTGAAGTCGTCTTACAACATGTATTGGTCATTGATGAATGATTGATTATAACATTTGTTGACCCTTAGTTTATTTCATACGAACAGTAAGTGCGCACTTAGCGTATCATTAAAAATAAAATACTTAAAAATGGTACGAGATAAACAGTTCCATCAAATGTTATAGCACAGTGCAAATATATTATAACTTTTGAGTTTGAGGAAAATGTTATCATTATTGAACGGGATAAAGTAGACAGATTGTTGAATGCTTATGTCGGAATTTGAATTACGATAGCGAGGAATAATTATTTTTCCTTTTTTTTCCCTCTTGTACAGAGACGTTTAAAAGGATCTTTTCGAACAATTATTTTTGCATTGTCTGCGAATGGTCGGTCTATCGGTCGTTACGACGATTTATTATTTTTGACTCGCCCGATTTAAGAACTTAAATAATATTCCCACAATGTCGGGGAACAAGAGTCTCGGAAAGTTGAAAATAACGACGAAATATACGTGTATAGAATGTCGTGTTATTCGTTGCAGTCGTTTCGATCGTTTTTGTTTGAAATCAATTATTTGGTTGTTTGTTATCAAATCGTGTCGGGTGTTGCGTTTTTGATTGTTTCATCATATAATTGTGTAACACAATACGGAATGTTTTTAAGCCGCCTTGACTGATGGATCGGGTAAGCTGGATTTTCTAAACTACGCGTGATCGTACACATTGTGCGCAATATGACGGTAGATCGCGAACAAACGTTTTGCGAAATATTATTATTATTATGACGTAGACCGTAAATATATATTTTTAATCAACATAACGAACACGGATTACAGTCAGGCGGTAGTTTTTTATATTTATTATTTTTTTTTTTTTTAAATATCAAATCATGAATGCAAAAGTTAATTAAATCGTCTTTTTTTTTTTAATTCAAATGTAATCGTGACATTTTAATGCAATGTTGCCGGATCTTTTGATATGAATATCATACATCATTAACTATAGTGCAATGTATTTCTAACGATACATAATAATTTTCGACATACGCGCGCTTTGCCTTATCCGCGTGGCATGAGCACTTGATACTCTAGCAGAAGAACAGACAAAATACTCAATTAATACTAACGAACTCGTTAAAACGTTAATACCCTTATTTACATCCCTTATCTCAGAAAATATTAAAAAAAACAATCACTAATCTTTCCGCTTTATTGAATAATATCAATGTAAATTAATTGAAATAATTTTCATAATCTCGTCGTTGGAACGCAAATAGTATTAAACGAAATCGTAACAGTTTCGCAGTATTTTCATCTCATCACAATTTCGATATGGCTCGTACAAATGATACACACTTATGTACAACCGATTCAGTCCAATTTATTGGATATTAAATTTGTCGTAATGATCGAATAGCCGACCATTTTTTGTGATTCTTATCAAGTTCACTGTTATCAATTGTTATTAAAATCGGGAAAACTGTACCCGTCCCGCGTCACATGAAGAATTCGCACCAAAATTTGAACACCAACAGATGCCTTATATATTTCACCGCAGCGATCATTGGACGCCGTCGCATTAACAGTATAAAATAGTAGTATAATTAATACTATCGCAAGGGCATACCAATCTCCAAACCATATGATGTACGAATCTATTCAAAAGAAAGCAATTGTATTAATGACAGTTCTATTTAATGCCTTGTTTAAGCTACTTTCCTATCGGCTAAAAAAAGACAATAATATAAATTATTAAAAACTTTGGCAAACATAGTACTGATCCCAATAATAAAAGCCTACTATTGCCTGTTTCAAAAGTATTCGAAAAAATAATTCAATCCTAACTTATTAGTCGTTTTTATGCAACAGACGCAACGCCCCACTATTAATTTTAACCAAACCACTAGTGAATTCAATAGCTTTTTCGAATTATAGAGCAATTGGTTCGAGAAAAAAGAACACACACCGGAACGACTTTTTTAGACTTAGAAAAGCTAAGATAAGGCCTTATTTAAATTCTGCTCTACAAATGAACACAACTACAGTTACAGTGCAGTAAAAACCGGATTTACAAAGTGTGTATCGCATACAGACTCCGGGCCCAGGACCGACGAGAGAGTGGGGCAGTGAGGGCTTGAGTCCCGGAGCCCGTACCTCTGAAAGGGCCCGCCGTCTCAGGCGTATTCAGGCAGTATTCCAAACTATTTTATAATCTCATTCGCCGTAGCATAAGATGCAAATTATAATATTTTTATTGTACTGAAGTATGTACAAGTAGTATGTATATCTTGGCCAAAAAAGTGTAAGGGGCCTGGAACCTATCAGCGCCGGGGCTCTCAATAACTCTCGATGGCTCTGTCTATACAAATACGAAGGATAAAAAATGTATAATGATAAGGAGCCTCAAGATTTTGATTTGTACAAAGGCCTCGAGTAATTTAGTTACGGCACAGTACAGTCATCTTCAACAACATTGAATATTTTCTTTGTTCTCGCCGTTTCACCGTCCGAATAAATGACAATATATGACTCGGATATCAAAGAAATCAATGCAGCATTACCACAAGGTCGAAAAGCACAGTAATTATTTTCACTCTACGTAGACCCAAGAACTATAACACTCTAAAACTTAATGGATAAAATGAAAACATTACATGGTTTTATAAATTTAAATACCTTGGAGCAGTATTGGATAGAAAACTTATCTGGAACCAGTGGCGTCATTTCAGTTTTCAATAGAGGGGGGCAAAGGTTTTGACCGGCCCAAATGTGTAAAAAAAAGACCTATCGCTTCGCTCGTAAGCAAATATTTTCTTACATTTTATCAAATTACCGTACCCGCTTTATTTGTTTTATGATTTAAATATATTTTTATTGTTAAGGGAATTGGAAGCGACGATTTTCTGTTTTTGTCTTACACACGCGTAACATGGGGTTATAGACGTATTTTATTTCCAACGTATCGATTCATCTAGTGTGAAGCGATAAAAATTATGAAAACAGATATAAATTTATCGTCAAAGTCTTCTTGAGATCGACTCTTTCACAATTTTTGATTTTTGGATTTAAACTTTTCCAAAAATTAAAATATATCATTTTTTTATTTACAATTTTTCAATAGCTTATAGGATTTTGAAGGGATAATATAATAAATGTGTGGAAGTTGATCTAAATTAGACCTTATGACAAATTTATATATGTTTTTATAAATGTATCGCTTCATTATATCAATCAGTATGTTGAAAGTAAAAAACGTCTATAATCTTGTTACGTGTGTGTTAGACAAAAACAGAAAATCGCCGCTTCCAATCCTCTTAAAACTTTTTACTAGGTAACAACATCATTTGCAAATATTAGGAAGTAGATCTTTTATAAAAACAATTGTATACCTATACCAATTAAAACTGTTATGGTTATTGTTATAAATTAACACAAATATTATTAGTTTAGTAAAGGATATGTGAGAACAGTTCCTTAATAAATACATGGTATAATATTTTCTGAAAATATAAAAACAGGCATGTTTTTGCATTAATAAAATATAATAATAATTACATTTCAACAACCTGAAACCAGCCTATCGAACTGCTTTTAAAATCAGACAGGGACAAATTCTCACCTTATCCCTTCTGAATGACGCCACTGTCTGGAACCCTCACATATTCTTCAAACTACAGCAAGGATATCAAAAATATTACACCCATTAATTAATTGTCAAACTTTACTGAGTTCGAAATGTTTTTTTTTTGTTATACAAACTAATTACCCGTTCCCTACGACCGTGTGCTACCTCGGTCTGGGGTCAATGTGCAACAACTCTAATAAAATTAATATATGTCCTACAATCCAAAGTCCTACCCGTGATCTAAAATGCCCCAATATTTGGGGGCAAACGCTGAAACGCACACAGTCTTCAAAATGCAATACCAATCAAATAATACACCGATAACATAACGGATAAAATCCTTCAGCAGTCGTTTACAAAAAACAAGTGGTACACAATATTTCATTGAAACAGTCGCAGACTTCAACGTGGTCATCCTCACGACGCGTCGCGATATTAACGATAACGTCGCGACGTTTTAAATCAGCTCATTTAACTTTACTTACTATTGTAAGTATAATTTATTTTGCACAACTGAATAATTGCTTAGTGTAACATGGTTGTGGATTTTATTTTATTTTTATTTTTCACCCTTTTATTTAGTATCTGGTAAAACATATCTGATAAAGAAATGTTAAACGTTGTTTTGATATGAATCGTGTGGAACGGCGGCGTGTAGTTATTTTCTCAGATATAAAACGTATAATACGTCAGCCTGTTGTTAAAACAGTGACTGCGACTAAGACGTGGGCCACCAGACGTCGTCGTAATGGTTTGCATTCGACATGATAAAAACAGCTTTCCAACAACAGAAAACTATTATTGTTTATCACAGTTATTAAGACTATTAATCCAATTGTTGCGTTTCTATCGCTCAAAATCCGAAAATTTTGTTTCGTCGAATGCGAACGAATACAGCGACGTATGGTGACTTCGTCCTCGTAGCCGCTACTAATTTTAATAATAAGATGGCGTATGTGTATGAAGTCAATGGTTTATAATAATACGTTATTGCGTGAATACAAAAAGTCGAACGATATTGACGTATATTCCATAGACCCGAATGGTATTTTTTAATTTATATTTATTGATTCTTAACCTAATCATCGCACATAATTTACCTGTATTCGATGTACTACGTATTGTATTACATAAAGTCGTCGGGAATTAATATAAATACTTTCCGTATCTTTAACCTTTTGTTAAAATGTTATTAAGCTAATAGACGGTTTGTTTCACTGACAAGTACGCTTGATTATTAATCTTACTCTTCAATATTGTTAACTCGAAATGTCTATATGCCGCCCTGCGCTCGGATTTCACTTTTTATCTATACATAAAATGTGTAAATTATTTATTACCCGGTTTTTCCTTGAACGTATAAAGAAATTCAGTGCTACTGCTCACACCGTAGGATTAGGGTACCTAAGGGTTTCGGAGTAAAAATATTGTAGTATTTGTTTTTCATTTTAAAGCTTTGTAAATGGGACAACGATAATTATTTTATACTGATTGGGATTTGTATTGTAAACTATTTGTTATACTTGTCTTACTCCGAGCGTACTAGCTGTTAAATGTTATTAGACTTATGGAGTTTGTTTCAATTGAAAATGCACTTGATCATTAAACTGGCATATCGATATCATTAAATCGAAATGTCTTTGCGTTTTACACATGATGTCGATTTCTATATTAAATATAAAATGTATAAATTATTAATGTCATTGTTTTTCGTTGAACGTTTTTGTCCGTTTAGAAGTATTATGTGTATTACTACTCGTAACGAACGAGGTACCTACTTACGAATTAGAGTACGATTATTGCAGTTTTTTTTTTCATTTTAAATTTATACGTACAGGGCGGTACTTAATACTTTGTACCGAGTGGATTTTCTATTATTAAATATGAAAATTAATACTTTTCACATTCGAGTTTAAAACTATTTATCAAAACCGATGAAAACAAAAAAAAAGTTACATTTATGATTTATTCAATATAGTATTATATGAATATCATACAATAATAAAATGAAAATCATGAATGATTATTAATCAAATGTAAATTAAATTGATTAAAAATGTGAAAAAAAAGAGTATAGGAGGGACCGATTTAGTTATTATGAACAAACACTAAATAAATACCCAGCAGAATTACAATTCGTAAAGGAATACCAAATATTTATTATCGAACTCCCTCTGGTATACATATATCTGATTTTATTTCGGTCCACCCTCAGTGGCGACGATATTAAAATATTGCTTTATATTTACGATGCAATGGACGGGAAGATTATCTTTATTTTCCGGGAACCCGTTCAGTTCTACCAATAAAAATAATGAAAGTGTTTCGAGGACGGGTGCAAGTACTTTTCATAGTTTTGGCATTAAAAAATTACAATTGACATACAAATTGCGGGCGACAGTCGAATCGCATAAAGAAAAGAACGAGAAATAATAATAATATAACCTAAGGAGCGCACACAATGTTCATTATTATATTATCATTTACAAAACAGCTCTTTTGCCCGGAGAAATAATAATCAAATTAATGATAATAATAATGAAAAAAAAAATAAAAATAAGATGTTATAATCCGGTTGCCGGCAAACTTTACTGAATTCGCGACGTAATCATTTTTCGAAAAGACCTCTTGGAAGTTGTGAGAGGAAGTGATGGGAGGGGAAACAAAACCAAAAAGTACTTTACATTAAAAACCATTCGGGCGATACTTGAATTATTTTTTCGCTCATAATTCAGTCAGCACGTTATTCGTTCCGACGAAAATGATTGTCCTGTGTTACAATATTATATTATACTATTACATAGTTGCGTCAACGATACGATAACTACATCCCGTCAAACGATTTATTATTGTAAATAAAACCGATTTTATCTAATTATTTTCGTAAAACGCAATGATCAGAGATAAAAAATAGCATGATCTTATTATTATTTTTGTAACTATTATTATAATAGTTCAGTGTTACACATAAATACACGGATTAGAGGCGGTCATTTCGTTTTGTTATTTTGTTTTTAGAAAAAAACGTGAAATTGAAAAATTTAATATTAACAATCAAAACACCGTTTGGGCGATGTGAAATAGTGAAATAGTTGACTTGGATTGGAAAACGAAAAGAAAGATTCGTACAAAACGTGTTGTCGCATATCGAACTGTATATTCCATTTGTATCGTGCAACGTCTTGCTCGAATCCTAATGCATTGAAAGAGCGGTTTATAATTTGCACCGTAATAAAGATATTACGTCACTTGCACCACCGTATTCGGTATACCGTGTACCATCTATAGGTAGACGAAAACTAAGTTTACAATTATTACCAAAATTTAGTATCTATATAAATCCGAATATTTTGTCGGTAAATCGAGGATGTGATCACGGTGAGCTAAACTCGAATCGGATAATGTACATCACTATAGAGCAGCGATTCTCAAACTATGCTCCACGGAACTCTAGGATTCCGGAGCTCCGTTGGCACATCTCAATCATTTAAATTCAAATATTATTATGTTTTTTAGTTATCGAGAAAAAAAACACTGGTATGATTACTTGAATTGCATAATGAATTGTACGGTTTAGTAATGCCCATTTCATTTACGATTCGGACTTCTGATAAAATTTGATTATTTTGACTTCATAACTTGGCTGATATTTTCACAGATTTTACAGCAAATGCGAAATCCGAGCTTTAAAAGTTTTGGGCTGTGAAAATATAATCTTCAATTCATCTCAATAACATCTTTGGGTGTACTAAGTCGAAACGCGTACGAAAACCTACCGATTTCAAACTTGTATTCCACAACCCGAGACAGTGCAAATCACAAAATAATTGCATAAACGTTTGGTGCATAATTACATTAAACGTGGAATTTTTTCGTGTGTGTCGATATCGGTGCAAGTTAATTGCAGCCCATTAGGATGATGAGTCAGCTGTACATGCTGCGAAAAACTTTCTAACACGGAATGTTTACCCGACTCCACGTGATGATCGGTCTCGGGCACGTTTTTCCGACTGCAAACCTTTGCCGGTAAAATAAGTAAACGTGATTGACTTCGCGAAAACATTGCTTTATATTGAAGTTCCATCCTACTATACTTTTACTAATAATCGTTTCAATAGAAGAAAAGAAGAAGAGCCAATTATTGTACAATACCTTGGAGTCAAAAAATCCAATTCACTGTTCAGAGTTCGAGTTATATTGTTCATCCAAGTAATGTTGAGTGTTATTATTTACGTATGCTTTTGCATCACGTTTGTAGACCAACTTTATTTTTAGATTTAAAAACTGTTGATGACGTTATCCACCCTACATTTCCAAGAGCTTGCCAAGTGCTATAAAATGAAAGTCATTAGAATTCTACTCTCGAAGAAGCTGCTTTATTTCAATCCGTGTCGAATCTAAGAGAACTTTTTGTTACTATGATAGAACTGTGGGAAAATTACAATGATAATATGTTATTGGATATTTTGCAGCAAGAAAGACATCGTTCTGGAAATCGCGATTAAGCTGTCACTCTATATATTTTGAACAAAACTTTAATATTAATAGAAAATTATCTGAAAATATCTTGAAGGAAGCTGTTTGATTTTAACATGGAAGCACCGTTATGATTTGATGATTATGATAATAATTTTCTTAGGGATAGGGCTTACATTGCAGAAACTTTTTATGATTATGATATACTTTCAAATTACATTTAAGAGAATGAGTCGAAGTTAACAAACGATCAGCAAGTTGTTTATAATACTATTTTACAAAACGTATTGCTAGATACTGGATAATTATATTTTCCTGATGCTCCTGGTGGTACTGGCAAGACCCTCATGCTGAATCTCTTGCATGCAAAGCTACGTACGCAGAGAATAATTTCATTAGCAGTCGCTTCTTCCGGGATAGCAGCAACAATATTAAAAAATGGCAAAACATCACATTCCACTTTCAAATTACCTTTGGATCTTCGACTACTAAACGCTCAGTTTGTAGTGTGAAGAAACAAAGTTTTTTGGGTAAATTATTAAGGGAGACACGTTTTATTGTTTGGGATGAATCGACAATGGCGAATAAAAGTGGTCCTGAGGCATTTGATAGAACGTTGAGGAATTTTAAAAATAATGATCGCCCAATGGGCGGAGTTGTAATTCTTTTGGCTGGTGACTTTAGATAAATATTGCCAGTTGTGCCAAAAGCCACTAAAAGCGATGACATCAATGCCTGTCTAAAGTTATTATATCTTTAGTCTTACATAGCATCATTGAAATTAACAACCGATATGAGTGAACACCTTGGTGGTGATAATAATGTCGAGTTCTTTTCACAACATCTTTTGAAAATTGATGACCGAACTTTTCAGAATGATGAGGATTACATGATACGTATAAATTCTATATTTACTATTTCGGTTCTTAATCAAAATAACATAATCAACAAAGTTTATCCTAAAATTTCTCATCTTTCGAATAAATCTAATGAATGGTTCCGTGAACGTGACATTTTGGCCCCTTAAAACGACACCGTTAACATCATACACGAAAAAGTTCTTTCCATGTTCGAAATTGATAAAAAAAAACTATATTTCCATAGATATATTTACTGATCTATATGAAGCTATAGACACCTATCCCGACTGAATTACTTAACTCATTAAATCCATCAGGTCTCCCCCCACACAAACTTGATTTAAAAATTGGTGTGCCTATTATTCTTATGCGAAATTTAAATGCTCCAAAATTGTGCAATGGAACGAGATTAAAAATATTATCTTTGAAAAAAACCTTATTGAAGCTGAAATTCTTACCGATTCAGAGAGTGGTCAAATTACATATATCCCAAGAATATCAATGCTAACAAACGAGTATCCCTTTAAGTTTAAACGTGTTTAAACATTTTTATATGCATCAGACAGAGAGAGTTGTCATCTACACAAGCGTATTATCAATATCAAAATGAAAAATTCGACGAAAGAAAGCGGTTATGACTTACAGTATAAATCACTATTTTTTTCTCCGGGCAACGCCGGGTAATTCAGCTATCTATTTATGTGTAAAAGTATACTGCTAGTAAAATCACAGGTAGGTCATGAATTTAACACATAGTTTGAAACATATAAGAGGTAGTACTTTTAACGGGCTACGAAGTGCACGGGTTCAGCTAGTATATATATATATATATATATATATATATATATATATATATCACATGGTGAGATAGGAAAATATTTTACCTTGATTCTCGTGAAAAGGGATAAACATAGTTTTATATTGCCGATATTTTCGAAAAATGATTTTTAATTCCAAAGGTTATTTATGAAAATACCTAAATATATTTTTCTAAATATTACTCTAATATACCCCTAAGGGGTTTAAAAGAAGTATTTGAAATTTTGCGGGTATTTAACTAGCAAATATTTTCACGAGTAACACCGTCTACGGCAGTAATAATTTGTTAACATTTTCTATGATCAAAACAATAACGTTTACCGGGCCAGCTATAGTACAACGCAATAGATTATAGTTAACTAAAAAATAAAAAAAAATAAAAATATTACCTTGTTCGCAACACTTTTAATAGCGTTCAATTATATTAATGGCCGGAACGATCTGAAACAAGATAAAAAAATAAGCTGTAAAACAATTTTTATTGGATTATACGTCAACGCGCTCATAATCCACAGTGTAACTGATGTCTGTTTCATATTGTACTATCTAAGAATAAAATCTAAGTTTAATTGCAATAAGTACTGAGTATATTGAGTTATAACTGCAATCTTAAAACGGTCTTAAAACCAAAATCCAAATTGCCATAACTTGTACATCCTAGATTCAGAGTAGCTCTATTCACTACGGGACTACCTACCAAAATCAGATATTGCTTCCTTAATACTTACCATTATCAGTGCGCACTGATTATCGATGAATCTAAATTCAGGATAAGAAAATTGTAGGATAAGAAAGGATAAGAAACCTTAAGATACAATCTATGGCTCTTAGGATAATGCATCAATTATATCAAAACCCGTAAGTAAAAATTCGATTACAATTGTTTCTAAGATTACATTATAATTGATTATGTAAATATATATATATATTTTTAATGATATAGTAATCTTAACAATATATATTTATGGTAAAATTTGTTTTGAAAATGGATATCTAGAAAGGAAAAAATGAGGTTTAACCTGCAAAACATAATTGGACAGAACTCCTTAAATATCACTGAAATTTTAAATTTTAAAAAATTCCATATTTTCTAGATTTAAGACGTATTATTTTTATTTGTAACACACGCGAAAAACTATATATTTAAGTACACTAGCACGTTCGCGTGGTACTATCCGCGGATCGGACGTGTAATTTAGTGATCCGCATGATCCGGACATATCATATAAAAATAGGTGAAGGATTAGTTCGGTCCGAATGCGTATTTTTATGAAAGAGTTCGGTATGGTCCTTGTATGAACAAAAATAATTTCAGTTCGTCCAGTTTCTAAAATATAATCAGATCGATTTGGTCCGGATCTATCGGTCTCGACTAGGTGGTTACCGTTCGTTTAAAATCCATTGAACAATGATTTTAAATTTTAAATATTAAATTTATAGAATTTGTAACACGTATGTTATCATGGGAATCAACGTTTTATCCCTGAGTCGTTATTTATATACTTCGTAGGCATATACCTCATAGTACCAATTAATAACTATCGAAAACGTTTTCAATAAAATTGGTTGGAATTATTCTCATTACGGTGCGAGCGACATGTAAGAGCGACTTGTATACAGCTGCCGTCTGATAGAATTTGTATTCATAATCAATGTTAGTGTGTACTTTTCCAAGTACTACATATTAACAGTATTGCATAGTTATGTAGTTATCTACGAGCAGTTTAAGTCTATACTAATCACCAATTATGAGGTATAATTCAAAACTTTCAATGTCCAAAATTATTGTAGTTCGAACTGTTTATCAAATTAAAGTAATATATGAAAATATCTGTATTTTCGGTCCGATCCGGTAGAAAAAAGAAATTGGAAAAGATCCTATCCATAAATTATCAGAGTCCAAAACTCGTATGTTCGGACCGGTGGTACGGTCTCGGTCCTCTCTAACAAATTATTTTAAATTTTCAATCCGGTCCGGTCTAAAACAAAATTTAGCAATGGGTTCGGTCCGATTTCGGTCCATTATTAGCATTTTCATTTCGGCCCGGTCCCTAAGATTACAGACCGTGCAAAGCACTAGTGTATTTATTGTTATCGCTTGGTGCCCGCGTTCGGCGCGTGTTTCTCAAATATCGTTTGATTAAATCCGTCGCGACGTGTGTGCTCCAAACGTCTACTACAGCTACACGTGTGTTGTCGATGAAAAACGAAGGCAATAAACGGATATAGAAAAAATAAACAAAATAATATTGTTTGTCCCCGGTGTATTTGTTCTCGCGGCACTCAGGAAATCCGCGCTTTCCACGGAACAAGAGACAAATACAATTTCGTTAGAAAATGAATGAAAAATAGAAGACGAATGATAATAAAAACAACTCGCGCGGTTCACAAGGAAGCAACTTACATGTATTCCACCGAAATTATACCAATATAACGCGTATTTCACATATAACTAACTTTATCCATTTATTTATTTATTTTTTTTTTATTTTTTTTTTCATTTATATTTAGTACATCTTTTTGTAATTTTTAAGTAGGTTTTTTTTTGTTCTCATCGTTTAGAGCAGGGATGGGCAACTTAAAATAACAAGAGAGCCAATTTACTGAATTTCGAAATCCGGTGAACCGGAGTAAAAAAAAAAAAAATAAGAAAAAAAAGTCATTAAAATTGGTAGTTAGCATTTATTTTACATAATTTAATTATACAACTGTACCGATACAATAAAATAAGTATCTAATATCAATAGCTATGTTAGCTACACCAATATCGTTATACATTATATTTAGACATTTAATATGATAATTTAACTGCATTTTAATATCGGATAAGAATATAATATCCACATTATATGATCAACTTAATTAAATGAAATACCGATAAACACTCAATTATTATGAAGTAATATGAAAATGTAGCACGGGCCAAATAAAAAAGTATGTGGGCCGTCAGTTGCCCATTTCTGATATATCGCAATAAAATGAATAAACGAATTTGAATCCGACAACGAATGAAATATTTTTATTTTCTCTTTTTTAAACGTGGATTGATTTTTTGTACACCCACTTGGACGTGGATTAATTTTTTGTAGACCCATTTTGACTTAGGATGTTTATATTTATCGGTAAATATTAAAAACGTTGTAGGTAACGACAACAAAAGTATTACGGGGACGACAAATAATCAAGCAAAAAATCAGCCATTTTTTTCCCATAATAAGATCTAATTTTTTCCAACTGTATTACATTTCGACTGCATATTAAACATGTTTTCAGGAGCATACTTTTCGTTTTCAACTAAATAACACTTTTACGATTTATAATTGCGCACACACATGCACATGGATGGATCTCGGGTATGATTGTCGATCAACTTTCATGAATTATTATTTTTTTTTTTTAATTTTAAACGGTTTAATAAACACAACGTCAACATTTTAATGCTAAATGACCTGGTCAATTACATATGATAAAATAAAAATCGTTGCACTCTATAAAATAATATAAGTTCAAACTAGCAATCTAAACTGCAAGTATAAAGTGATTTTTTCAACGAGTGACCCTTAGACGGTTTAACTGTTGGTGGAAAAAATTTTGTTTTTTGTTTTAATTCCTAGTCGTTATACTACATACGGATTTTAGAGTTTTTTTTTATAATTTTCTTTTTTCTTTTTTCAAGGATTACTTATATTTACGCAATATTTATATAGATCCGGACCGCAAAATGTTTGTTCCGATAATTTTGACATATGCAAATCGAGTTTATGGTAATCAATGTGAAATGAATCATTATGATACATCAGAAATTGTAAAACGTAATAATAATTGCTGACGAATAAGACGCGAATCAAACGACGGATTTGAAATTATAACGTAAGAGTACAATCAAAAATCTATTATTACCATTGACCAAACTAATAACAGTGTTGCATGTTCGCGAAAACCACTCTGTATGTAGAACATACATAGCGTATGCGAATGGACAACATGTAATCACGCGTCGTTTATAGTATCCACATTACGACTACGGCTGCAGCATATTTGTATTATAATAATCGTAGAAATCACGTACACGTCAAATTATTTACATACTTATATATGTTCGCGGTATATTTCTATAAGATTTTAATTTTTTTTTTTTTTTAGACGACTATACGATGTGCGAACATGTTGCCGAACACATAGCAGCAGGGTAGTTACTTAGTTACTTAGTTCTTCGCTCAGTACAACTGTAATAACAATAATATGATTTTAAATCGAATATCGACCCGTCTTCATAAAATTTGAATAATAATAATAATAATATTAATACATAGGTTTTCGCGCGCGCGCAAATACGTATCGACATTATACCCGCGAAATTGCATTTACTTGTTTTCGCGATTTCACGCGAGCCACCATAATAATACATTATTAACACGTTTGAGTAATACGCAATATATTATTCTCTTCTACCTGCAGCGGAGCCAAACGCTGGAACGGTCATGTGTTATAATAATAACACATGGTGTATAAATAGGAAGAAAATAATAACAGTCAATACGATAAAACATATGAACACGTCGGAGGCTCATCGTAGTCAATTCAATCGTCGCACTTAATGGCAACGAGTCCGAAGGACTTGATTTTTATACAATGTACTCGATATGTCTAGGCATAGTTAATTACGACAGCTAGATGAGTAATTCGGAATTAAAAGTTTTCTACTCGATTTGAAACTATAGCGTCTTATTGATTATTCGTCAATGTTCTGTATCACCTATGCCAGGGGTGGCGAACCTATGGCACGCGTGCCAAAAGTAGCACGTTGTCTAAATTTCAATGGCAAGACAAGTATTAAAATATAATAAAATGTTTACCTCAAAAAAATAACTAGCTATAGTTATCTACTTTAAATTTTTAGTGTGAGATATTTGGATATTTGGATGCTTACAATAAAATGTGTATAATTATTGGATGGTTTTTCTTTATTATTATTTTTTTTTTTTTTTTTTGTTCGCGATCATATATCATAAAATTTGATTTTAAATGTTGGCACTTGACCCGAAAAAGGTTTGCCACCCCTGACCTATGCGTTCATATAAGTCTTGGCTCTTGTCATTTATAAACGAAATTATATTTACCACAATTAGCTTCGTAATACTTACAACACAAGGTCGAATGATCATAAACATTGCTATAATACATATTTTGTTTTCATGAATGGTTGTTAATGCATAAGCTTTTGACGGACCTAAACGTTAGTTTTGTGCAGCGGTAGTGTGAAGTAATGCGTATCATACAGTATGCATTTCGCCATGTCCCATCTCTGCGCGCGTGAGTGTCGCAGAACTATTGATTTGCGGTTTGATGATTTGCAGACAAATAAATTATAGTTGAATTTAAAATTGAATGAATAAACAACTGATTATCGAAGTTGTAGAAACATGAAACAAGTAATAAACTGTTGTTGCGGTAAAATCTATAACTATGTTATTCACAAGTGGTTCAAAAAAAAAAATACAGATTTCCGGCCTTTGTGTATATTTTAGTGATGAACGGTCCATAAATTAGGTATAGAAGTGGACTATACGTATTAGACGAAAACGCAGAAAGATTTTTTTTGTGATTCAACTCCTCCCTTAAATATCAGAAAAATACCTACAAATTGAATAGTTATATCAAAGTTTCCCATAAGAATTGCAGATAAAATTAGTAAATATATTTATATAATTATGTGTAATACAGAATACTATTTATCAACGTTTTACCTTTTAAAATTTTAAAAAACCTCTTCTCAACATTTTTCTACGTTATCTTCTAACATATATGTTTGGGGCCATATGCAATACCGGGCAATTTAATCCTGCTCAGGCAATTTGAACCTCGAATAGAAATAAAAAACTGTTATAATTTCTTATAATTTTATTTTAATCCAGAACAAAGTATAAAATATTAATATAATATTTCTTACTCACTATTTATATTATTCTGTGTTGTATCTGTTGTTTTCCTATATCACATTGACAAAAGTAATAATTATGCAGATACAATCAGACAAAAATATATGAATAATAATTGTTATTTATGATTCGGCAGTCAAGTTTTGGTGATTTTCAAGGCATTTTGGACTTTTTAATTGCTTATTTATGTTCGAGATTTAAAGTACCCGGACAGGACCAAATTTCCCGAGCAATGATTGTCCATAGCATATATATATATATATGAATATGAATTATATTTTATTTTATGTTCAGACAGTCATTATTTTGACAGAAAATGTACGTCTCGTTCTCATTGTGCTGGATAATAATCCTTTAGCTACACAATATGACAATTAAAAAAGGCGGAAATGCCGCTTCTCCCTAGAAAAAAAAAAATTAATAAACAAAAAATAATTACGGGCTTGTTACGCACAGTAGGTATGTTTACGATTAATTGGCTGTACATTTTAACGCTAATCTTGCGCAGTACCCCAGGTGTTTTCGTGTAATAATGTACGTAAACTTTGTGTGCGCATATCACGAATTAATCCTCCAGTAGTGCTTTGCGTGTGTATATTTATGCGGCCAAACAGCTATCCATTACGCAACCGAGGATTCGAGATGCTTGGCCGGTGCCTGTCATCGAGCGGATAATCGACTACGATTATTAGTATTGTACTGTTGCATGGTCGGATCAGGTTTTCGCATCCGGTGGTACCGAACCCGAATATCGTATGAAGCAATCGATTTACTTCTCAAATGGGTGTGTGGATGTAAGCGAATATTTAAAAGTAAAAAAAACCTTTAAAGTTTAACTTTAAACTGCAGACGTTAATTTAATTATTTCACTTTACATTAATAATTGATTAAAATTATAAATTCACTTAATTTAACATGGTCAACTCTTAAACCGTTCGAGAGTTGACCAAGGTAAATTAAGTGTTGTGCGCATAACCGCTGACTGAAAAAAAAAATGGGTAGAGCGGGTGGTTTTGCGGAATAAAAATTTTAGATTTCGTTTCACGAAAAAAGTTTAGCGTGTCTGTTCGCAACGCCGCGGGTACGACTAAATGTTTTCACCGCGAGGCGAATTGGTTCAAAGTTTTCATGTTGGTGCGTTCGAGGGATCTTTTTTCGAGAATTTCTCAACAGTTTCTCGAAAAAAATCAAAGAAAAAAATCAAAAAAACCGTAAAATTAACGTTGTTCTGGTTTCCGATAGAAAAACATTTATTTTATTTTAATTTGTCGCCGTTGTTCGAAAAACATTAGCCGCAGCCACACAACGAAGTGGACACTCTACTTATGTACGTACCGCATTGCACGCGTGTCACGATAGTAGTTCTAACCGTTCATGTTGAATCGACCGAGCCGAAATCCAAATGGTCACAGGTCGAATGCGATTTGTCGTCGTCGCAAGAGCGCGTCTCAACAAAACGATTAGTCACACGCTTGTGCTCGCGAACCAGCGTCGACCATCTTCAGACGTGCTTGGCGGGAGATCGGTCCGCCGCGACCCCTCCTCATACCGTCGGAATCGTTTTCCGAAACCGATTCCGAAGGAACTCTAAGAACAAATCGCCACCATCGGTCATTGCCATGCCCACGTCTCTCTTCCACCCCCCTCTCTCCGGCACAGTTTGTAACTCGGCTCTTCCCCTCCCACCGGTCGTACCTTCGCGGCGACCGTTTTCACCGGGACGCGTTAATCACGTATCTGGCCGTTCCCCGTGTGCCGCCGTGCTCCGCACGTTCCTCGACCGTCTTTTGGCGCTCTGCGTTTCTCCGCCCGAACGTGACGCGAACGCCGTCGCAGCGGTACCGCGCGGTTTTTCGTCCGTCATCGGGCCGTCCGATCACCGTCAACGTACTGCCGCCGTTTCCCCCCTCCCATGGTCCACCTCTAGCCGGTTCGATTAACCAGGATAGAGGGAGGGGCTTATAAACCCGGGTCGACCGAAAACCTAGTCCGTGCCAAGGTTGCGGAGCCTACCTCGGCTGAAACGCGGTGGTTGTGGAACAGCGCTGGTCGGTAACCACATCACCCAGTGGAGACTGCGTATCCCAACACACGGTTCTCGTGTCCGCGGAACGGAAGGGTACGGGCCTTGGCTAGGGGCTGGTGGTCCCCGACCAGGTTAGGTTGCGAGGGGGCTCGTATTCGGCCGCACCTCTTGAGTAACGGCTCGCGTTAATAGAATGTGTGCGGACGATATGGCCTCGGCCACAAACACGGATCTCGTTTCCCCCCTCGCACCGCGGCCATCGATCGGGTTGACCGATGACTCGGACGGAAGTCAACGCGTGCTCGCAGTGTTTTCCCTTCGAGATCCGGTGGCCCCGTGTGCCGTTGCGCCGCGAAGCTTCGTACACCAGCTGCGGCACGTTTCGCGTCCAGTGCCTCAGAGGAGACCAAACCGCGACCGGCCGCGACTGGCCGCAACACGATTTTACACCGATCGTTGCGCGTGCGATTGGTTTCCTACGATCTGGCCGAATCTGCTGCTGCTTCTGGTGCGTCGGCTGGCATTCAGATTTTCGGTTTAGTCCGGCCGGATATTTCGTCGTGCACCACCGGTATTTTCTTTTTTTTCTTTTAATTTTTCTATTTCACGTTACGGACCAAGTAATTAAAAACAAATAATAAAACAATTATATGTATATGTGTAGAAGACTTCTTCAACTAACAGCTCGTCGTCAGCTGTGGTGAATGTAGAGTAATATACATTTTTCGGACGAACAAATTCGTCCACAAAAATATATAATAAATTCGTTCGCACGCAATATTTTCCCTTCGAGCTTTTCGGCCGCTACGGCGTAGCCGATGGCGATATCGGCCGTTTTGCGTCAAGTGCCCCGAAACCCGTTAGATCGAAAATCGAAACTTGATAGTATTATGGTTTTTTTTTTTTTTTTTATCCAAAACGCTACACTACCTACTGACGTTTCCATGTGGTTGTTTATGGAGACGAGACCGGTTAACAAAAAAAAAAAAAAATAATAATAACACCGATAACTTGAAATATAATGCACGGCAAGTGGACCGGTGTGGGCGAAAAGGAGCAGAGACCGAACGGTGATTGGGAGAACACGTTGTATACCGATTTGCGGAACGCATCGTCCCACGTCGGTCATAGATCATTGCGTGCGCGGGAGCACAGGAGGAATTAGTCTAGGGCACTGAGCGTTTGAACGGGAATTCTGGTGTAAACAAGGGCCAGCGTATTTTTACGATTAAAATGTTATGCACGCGTTTTCAAAAAAATATCTTGGTAACGATAATACGAGTTTTTAAAATTCGTCATTCTACGCACGTGTACAGTAACAAAATATGAACTCGACTACACTCATTAAACCATATTCCTCCGCGTAGTACCTAGTAGAATAAAATATGACAAAACAAACACACGAATTTAATAATGTATCTTATGGTTCGCTAAACGTTTAATTATCCGATCCAGAGGTAAAGCCATTTGACGCGCATACACAAACATACGGTTCTATTGGCATTTCAATACATTTTGATACACAAACTTTTAAATTATACGAAAATTACTGCTCTATATGTTGGGGAGGAGTATTTAAAATTAGCATTCGTCCGCAGTATTAATGTCGTCTCAATCCGGCTTTGCCGCGCGCACATTACGAATTAGCCGGTTCGTATTGTACACACATTTTATCGAATTCACGCTCGGCACGATATTATTATAAGTCCAAACCTAATTCTTGTCGTGCTGTAATGTTTATAATAATTAATAAAAGCACTTGTGACACGGTGCTGACATTTCATGGACGTATGCGTCTCCGAAACACAGGCTGTATCCAAATAATATACCAGTTACTATCGTTACAGTTTCTATAAGCGCTATAGACTATGATGACCCTTGGCTTTCGAAATAGTTCCTATCTCCTCGTCCCGGTCTTTGCCTGGAGAGGTTGTTGTTAATCGTTCGCCAAACCTATTGTTCCAGCAATACCAGAGATTAGGAACGATTTTGCCATACCCATTGAATTCGCATGCACTTCTGGGTTTCATTTAGGTCATCTCTTACGGCGGCTGTGGATTGACGAAGACCAATTATATTACCATCAGCACCACTGCCCCCTCATCTTCTAATTATGGTCGTTCTGTAATGTTCAAATTAATTTATAAAAAATCACATTGATTTTAAAAAAAAAAAAATAAAAACAAACAAACCGTATAGATAATTACGGAATTTACTGCATCACCAAAACGTAAGCTGTGCTGAAGCAATAAATCGTCTATATATATTATACTCTGCGGGGACAAAACCCGTCGCAAATCACGTGCGAACAAATGTGATCAATCAAAGCTTCATATAAGTATATATATATATACGTATAATATGGTTAAGTATTCCGTTCCGGCGTGTTTGTATAATGTGCGCACACGACGCGCTGCAGCAGTTTTAAATGTGATGGATGTTAATAGAAGTTGTTCACGACTTGGAACGCAACAAGTGCCGCGCACGTGGCCGTGCACGTACACAATCGAACGTAATCGCCGTTTTGACCGCATCTAGTGCTGTGCGGAGATGTAGTACGATTGTGTAATACGCATGGAGAGGCGTACCGATACCGTGGTATCATCACACGAGCCTCAACCTACGGTTAAACATTCGTCTTCGGCAGCAAGATTTCTTACAGCGCATTCAAAAATCATTTCTTGAATTAAATTGAAATCATCTCAACTTAGCACAAGCCAATTAATTCGATTACATATAATAGAAAATGCTTCGTTTAGTCGTTTGATAATTTTTCTACCAAAAGTTTCGAAATACACACGTGTACAAAACGTATTGCACGGTATATGATATGTTGTATTCCATCGAAAATTATAAAATGTTGGAAGAAAAACTCGATTATATTATATTATTTTATGGAAGCGTCGTCGTGAATATGAATCTCATAAATTGTAAGAGTTTAAAACGCCTATTTATATATTCCATAAAAGTGGGGTAGAAAAAAAGGCAAAATATATGCGTATATATATATATATATATATATATATATATATATATATATAATATATTACATATTAAACAATAACGGTTCGTAAAGCTTTGACGGGTCATTTGCCTCGAAAGAATTATCCGAGTTTGCAAAAAGTATATATACGAAATAAAGGTAGAGTGGATGACGTTAACATCAATCGTTATTGTTAAATGTTACCTTTATCTCGTTCGTGTATGTTATACCTTATACAAATCGTGTATAAAAGGGAGCAATAAGGTCACACTTCCCCGAGACTTTCCTCTTCAACTGTCTTTTAGAAATTGATATTGTAAATTAAATTCCATTATTATGACTACTCGCCCATCATGCGTTCCTACCAAATACGGTACCCATTTTTGTTATGACAATAGAAACCGTTTTAATCAAAAATATCACGTTCCCTATTATAATCATAGATAATAAAAAAAAATATATTACCGATAATTATAATCAATATTCTGTGCGAATAGTTTATTATTATTATACTTTATAATTGATTCTGTTGTTTGAGTTTAGTATTGATTAAAATATTTTATGATTTTTGGATAAAGAACATTTTGACGTTAATACTTTAAAATCAAATTCCCCTACTGAAAAATTATCCCAAAAACGACGAATATAAAAACATATAGTTAGAAAAGTATTCAACATAATTTTTGTATCCAATGAAATTCGACCTACATTTTAGTATTTCATCGTATAATAATGTATTTACACTTTACGCTTTTCAACATCTTAATCGGATTTAAAATATTTTATAAGAAAATTAATATAATTTTCTTATAATACAGCTAATCGCAGTACTTACTAAGAATTTCTACTTATATTTTGACAAAATCTTTGATTTCAATTTTCAAAGATCAAAAACGTGGATGAGAAACAGGTGCTTTTTACTCGTTAAATTTTCATTTCACTTCACTTCACTTCGAGTAAATATCATGTTTATAAATAATTGTATGGGAAGAAAAAAAAATCGTCTACTTAATGTCTATATTATACTTGAGTTGATTATTCGTAAGAGCTATTTTTGCAAATATACCCATTTTGTTACATAATCAGCATTAATACTCCCGACTTATATGATATTACATATTATAATAATAGTCTCTCTCTCCTTTTTCTTAAAATTCCATTTAATTGTCCTTCTCGTTGTCATTTTGTGTCCCACATGCAACTACCAACTATTTGCTTAATGAAATTTTGAGACGTTTAATATCAAATGCCAATGCGGATGTATTTAATGATTTTTAAATGAATTTAGTAACCTTTATTTATAGACCTACTGCACATTTGCGTGTAACTTACAATGTTGTAAATATTTTATTGTCATATGTTCAAAACTTCAAATGGATTTAATCCGTACAAAAAAATAAATAAACAAATTATAGAATTGGACTAGAGGGTGTGAACACGTAATTGTGCTACCTTTCAACTCGAAAAATTCGCAAAGCACATAATACATTGTATATTCCAGCGGTGTAAATAACTTTTATGTTCATAACTTTTCGAAAACGATTCAACGCGAAAATATTTCAGACGATTCGGCAGCATACGGTCGTATATTATTATGCTTGTTGTATGAATAAGCTGGGTTTAAAAATAATTAATTATACTTGTACGAGTTTGGATGTAAACGGAACAAAAACACTGTACACAACCGGTCGTGTAAATTCGTATTTATACTGTCATGTATTATATGCAATTGATTGCGATCGCGATTTCGAGTACTGCCGAAAGCAGTGCTTAGGTCGGAATAAAAAACTTAAGACATGCACGTACAATTGTACGCAACTCATTGCGTCAG